>BPVZ01000007.1:1964536-1978409 GCA_020521535.1 Rubroshorea leprosula
GAATGCCAATCAAAACCAATAACACAGGACAAAAAGGAGGGAGTAGCAAGGAGCCCAACCTAGGCGGGCAATTCCAACCTTGAAACTATGTGCAAGCCCAATTGAATTCACTTAAAGTTATGGTGCTCGGCCCATTAAAGTAGAGTCATATCAGTGGGCCGGTGACCAGTCCATAAACGAGTCCGAAACTGGAAATACAAACGAATTCATTTGAAATGGGCTAAATAATTAAGGCAAAAAGAGCAAATCAGCCCCTGTCGTCTTCAGTTGGTAGCAAATGAGCCCTTTAATTAAAAACAGAAGCATTTGAACCCTTACACTCTCTAAATAGTGACAAATCAGCCCCTATAATCTTCACTTGACTTAACGAATTGCTCAATTAAGGGCTCATTTACCACCATTCGAAGAGTACAAGGGTTTATAAGCTTCTGTTTTTAGTTGAGGGGCTGATTTGACACCAATTAAAGAGTACAAGTGCTGATTTGTCCTTTTTGCCAATAATTAAAGATAGCCGGGAAAAAATCGGAAGCCTCTACCTCCACTCTCACAGCGAAACCCTAGAACTCCCTCTGTGTTTCCTTCCATTTGTTCCTTTCAGCAACAATGGCAGCTATGCTGGTAAGCACTGGGGAAGTCTGTTAGCAGCTGTGTGTCCGTATATGTGAATCTCTGATACTGACTAATCTCTTTGTGTGATGTATTTTACTGGTGCAGCGACCGCAGATCATATTGCTGAAGGAGGGTACGGATACGTCCCAGGGGAAGGCGCAGCTTGTCAGCAATATAAACGCCTGCACGGCGGTGGCGGACGTGGTCAGGACCACTCTCGGCCCCCGAGGGATGGACAAGCTCATTCACGACGAAAAGGGCTGCGTCACCATATCCAATGACGGTGCCACCATTATGAAGCTGCTTGACATAGTTCATCCTGCTGCCAAGATCCTCGTAGACATTGCCAAGTCCCAGGACTCTGAGGTCATCTCGATTCTTCATCTTCTAATTGATTTCAAAAGTTAAATCATTTGGCATTTTTGGGTCATAAATTGGTTGTAATGAACTAGTGATGAACATGTTTCACTATTGAAACTTCACATGGCCTCAGTGATTGTTGTGCACTTTCATCAGAAGCAGATTAATAATACATAGTTGTCACAAAATAGTTTGCCCTTCATTTTGTCGGTACTTCGTGGATAGTAAATGTGTTTTCACCTTCAATATTAACTTACCATAATAAGTATTTATAGACTTGGTTTTGTTTTACCTAAGTTCCATGGGGTCCAACCCTGATTCCTGCCATTTGAACTGTGATGTTTTCATCTTAGCAATTGTGTGATTTTCTTCTTTCTTCCTTTGTCCACCCTTCTGGGTTTATTGTACATGATTTGTCATTGGCATTAACTCAACATCATCGTGCATTTTAGGAGATTAACCTGTTATATATGCATTGCAGGTTGGTGATGGAACCACGACTGTAGTTCTACTTGCAGCAGAGTTCTTGAAGGAGGCCAAACCTTTTATAGAAGATGGGGTCCACCCACAGAACATGATACGCAGCTACCGTACTGCAGGCTACTTGGTATTATGACTATTTTTCAATTGTTTTCAATTTATAAGCATGGGCGTGAATTTGCTTTTGTAATAATTTTGTTTTATGTGTAACCTGGATGTTATGCAATATAACAGGCAATTGAGAAGATCAACGAATTAGCTGTTAGTATAGAAGGGAAAAGTCTAGAAGAGAAGAAAAGCTTATTAGCTAAATGTGCGGCAACAACACTCTCCTCAAAACTCATTGGTGGAGAAAGGGAGTTCTTTGCATCAATGGTGGTCAATGCTGTCATTGCAATTGGGAATGATGATAGACTAAATATGATTGGAATCAAGAAGGTACATTCCTTTGTGGAAACACAGTTTTTAGGGGCAAACTTTTTTTGGGGTTTTTCTTTGCCATGCTTTGACGGAAATTCACTGACTGGCTGGCAATAATATCTTGTAACTAGTGCAACATGCTTTCTGCTTTCCTTTTATCACAGGTTCCTGGTGGTACCATGCGGGACTCTTTTCTAGTAAATGGTGTTGCCTTTAAGAAGACATTTTCGTATGCAGGTTTTGAACAGCAGCCAAAGAAGTTTGTGAATCCCAAGATTCTTTTACTGAACATTGAATTGGAACTGAAATCTGAAAAAGAAAATGCTGAGATAAGGTGCAAAGTTGTTTAGTTTCCTTGATTTTTATACCTTTCCTAAAAGTAGTTCTTTTACCATCAAGTGAAATGTTTTGTTAAATTTTTTGACCCTGTTGCTCTCTTTATCTTCTGTAGACTTTCAGATCCATCACAGTATCAGTCAATTGTTGATGCTGAATGGAATATCATCTATGATAAGCTGGATAAATGCGTGAAGAGTGGTGCCAAAGTTGTTCTTTCACGGTTGGCCATTGGAGATCTGGCAACACAGGTTTGAGATTCTTTTCTAGATTTTAGATGCTAAATGTTCTCATTGTTTATAGTTCAGATTTAATTCTAAATTGGTATGTAGATTTTTGTAGTCAGTTCCTAAATTATGACTAGATTTTTACTTTAAGTGGCATCAAGAATAGAATCCCATCGATTCTGCTTGTGCATGTCTGTTCTTTTGTGACTGCTTCAAATGGGGATTGGTTTGTGAAAACTAGTTTCCTTTTTCACAATGAACTGCTAATTAATTTTAATTGATAGCTCAAGATTCTAATTATGACTAAAGCAGTCTTTTAGTTCTAGTACTAATATTAGAAGTGTGTTATGGACAGTATTTTGCGGATAGAGATGTTTTCTGTGCTGGTCGTGTAGCTGAGGAAGACTTGCAGCGGGTTGCTGCTGCAACTGGGGGTAATGTACAGACATCTGTCAACAATATTATTGATGAGGTGATTAGCGTTGTTTTTATTAGTTTCTGATCTAATCTTTATTTTCAAAAGTTGCTAGTGATACCTTGTCTTTTCTTGTTGTTAATTGATTTATTTCTTTATGCTCCAAAGGTTCTTGGAACTTGTGAGGTTTTTGAGGAAAGGCAGGTTGGGAATGAGAGGTTTAACATATTCAGTGGGTGTCCATCAGGACAGACAGCTACTATAGTACTTCGTGGTGGAGCTGATCAGGTTTGTCATTAATTGTAAACAGTGAAATTGTTAATTTTCATATCTTTCTTTCATATTTACCCTTGATGTTTGATGCTCATGCTTAATTTTTCAGTTTATTGAGGAAGCTGAGAGGAGTTTACATGATGCAATCATGATTGTTAGAAGAGCCTTGAAGAACTCTACTGTAGTTGCTGGAGGTGGTGCCATAGATGTATGTCTATGATAGCTAATGGGATTGATGTTTTTTAGAAGTTTTGCTCTTTTATTCTGACAAAGGTTGCTTTTGGTGCAGATGGAGATAAGTAAATACTTGAGGCACCATGCACGTACTATAGCTGGGAAGTCTCAGCTTTTTATTAACTCTTACGCAAAAGCTCTTGAGGTAGGTTGTGTTCAAGTATCTGATTTTCTGCTGTTAATATAGTATTTTGCTCTTGAACCATATGGCTTGTTCTCTCCTTTATAGTTGTGTTACTTCACATTTAACATAGATGATTTATGAGTTATCTTCTGATGTTTCAGGTTATTCCACGGCAACTATGTGACAATGCTGGATTTGATGCAACTGATGTGTTGAACAAACTAAGACAGAAGCATGCACTTCCATCTGGTTGTTAATTTTTCTTTCTTTTACTTTTTTAGCTCATCTTTATTAATCTATTTCTAAGCAAAGATCATTCTGATGATGTAAACATTCTATGCCTGGGTTCTGTTGTTGAGAGTGGGGTATCTAATATCTGAAAAGGGAATTTTATCTGGATTGTTGTGACAAGCTTGATTGCTTTGGTGGTGTTGTGCTTCACCATATTTTTTTTTTTACTACCCTAACAGCTTGAGGTTCCAAACAGGTGAGGGTGCACCTTATGGAGTGGATATAAACACTGGTGGAATTGCAGATTCATTCTCTAATTTCGTCTGGGAGCCAGCAGTTGTTAAGGTGTTTGTCTATCATCCAACTAGTGATTATTAGCTCAATAATGCCTTCTATAGCTGTTTCGTCATGTTATTGTGGAAATTTCTTCAATTGTGGTGGATGATTGGTTTGTTGACAGATAAATGCCATCAATGCTGCCACTGAAGCCGCCTGCCTTGTTTTAAGTGTGGATGAAACAGTAAAGAACCCTAAGGTATTTAAAATGTTGTTCAATATATCTATGGAGTTCTGGACCTTAATACTAGCTTGCATCAATAGTACTGGCATGTTTCCAACGAAGCTGTATGAAGTCTTGAAAAACAGAATACAAAATTAGTGTTGAGGAAAGCTATTATAAAATACTCTGCAGAGGTGGACACTAGTTGCATGTTTAGGATTAGACATTCAGTTTGTTTATTGTGGCTGGAGTGGCTGTTCCTTTGGTTGGTTCCTTCTAGGGCCAGAATAGCACTTTAGATCTCTACAATTGTTAGGTATCTCACCCCAGTGGCTTGCCATTCCATTAACCCTGTAAATTTTATATTGCATGTCCATAATCTTGCCCCTGTCCATAATTTTTGCCCCTTTTGCTTTATTGCAACATTTTTAAGAGGCTCACTCAAAGTATCATCAATGGTTGTACTAGATTCATGGAGGCTCACACTATGTTTGCTCCACATTGGTTCATTGACTGCAACCATGTGAAATAAAATTTTCTCATCAAAATTTGCAAGGTTCTATCATACTTCTGCACATTCTTGTTTATGATTCCCCATTAGTAGTGATTGTTTAATGTTTCAGTCTGAGAGTGCTCAAGGAGAAGCTGCTGCAAGTGCCATGGGTAGAGGGCGAGGAGGTGCTTTCCATGGTCGCGGACGAGGGATGCGGAGACAATGAGCCCTTCCAGTTTTAAACTGAACCTGTTCAGGTTAGCGAATGAAATGTCAAGGAAGGTTTTAGTTAGGTTTTGTGCTTCACGACTTCCTTTGCGTGTTTTTTGAATACCAAATTGTCTCCCTGGCTGTGGCCGTCTATCATTTTGACACAGAATTTGTGCGTTGATTGTTATTGGTGGCTTCTTTGATAATATGGAAGGGCCGCTGTTTTTTGTTGGCTTGTAGAAGTAACTCATTTTTCAAACCCATTTTAGTGGAAAATTAGACAGGGGAATTGGCTTTTTACATGTATACTGTGGAATAGTGATTTCATGCTCAAAGTATAAAATTAGGCTAAACTGACTGAGGAGGGATTAATTTTGAAATGTGTGTAAAGTTTGGGGCCACATTGATCCCTAAAATCAAAAATTAAAAAAAATTAAAAAAAATAAAGCTAAATTAAAAAAATTGAATTGCCAACTATTAAAGTGGTTCAATGATAAATTTTTTTTGCATGAAAATAATAAATTTTGAGTTTAAGTGACATGATATATGGGGGAAGTGGTTTAGTAAATGAGGGAGAGTTGTCTCTCTTCACTGCAAAAGTTTGAAAAACCTTCTTGACACCAAACACAATCTTAAGTTGATGGCAGTTAGCTAGCCCTCTTGGTAACCCTTTTTTTCATTAAATTTCTCTAAACCCATCCAAAGGACCAAAGCATCTCTTTTGAGTCGCCACTCGTAACTTGCACATTTTCCTCTAAGGCTTATGGGGCAAACTTTTGAAAAATAATGTGTAAAGGATCACTTGATAAGAAAGCTTTATTTGAATACAACATACCGATGTAGGGTTGTACATTAGAGGCTTCAAACTGGAACTGCAATATGGAGGAGTATAATAAAAAAACTCTAGATCTGCTCACCAACAGATTCAAGAAGCCAGAAGCAAACACAAACCCAGTTTTTTTTTTTTATTAACTTCTTGATATCCGATAATCATATTAAATTTCGACTAATTTGAAATTGAGTCATGTTGAATCCCATTAAGGGAAAGCTCTCATAGTACCTGTTTCTCTATTCACAAGACTCAAATTTGAGATCTTACTTAAGAAGAACCGAATTTTTTTCATTCAGATTAACATGTCATTGATACAAACCTAGTATTTACTCTGGTTCTTAAAGGACTGAAAGATAACAGATTTGGAAGAAAATCGTGGATATTTCAAAAAAATGGGGTGCTTTTTTGTTGGTTCCACTTCCACAAAGTGCAACACGGCGATCGGGAAATCATTATGGATATAGAAGGACCAAAATAGAAGGAAAAAATGATCGTGAGTAATTGTTACCTTACTTATTATACCTTAAGGACCTTAAACCCAGTACCCAAATATTTCTATTCTATCTTATCCGATACACTAATTCGACTCAAACACTAACCAAAATACGTTTTCCCTTTCTCTGGTTTCTCTCCTTTCGTCACTGCTTTCCTCTCCTTACTTTCCCTTCCGCTGTTCCTTGCCTCACCGTCCGATCGAAGGGGCCAGGCGACACCGGTCGACTATCTGCTAGCTGGACGGTTCTCTCGGAGCGCAGATCTGACGTCGGAGTCAAAAAATTTGGATATCCTTTTTTATAGGCCTGATGCAGCGCCAGCAGACGTTGGATCCATGTTCCAGAATTGGATCGGCACTCCAGTGGTGCCGACCTGTGTGTGCCTGGAGGACAGATCCGACGCAGTTGAGTACCGGATGGGACTCAAACAGCATCGAAACGGTGTTCTGTTTCCTACCAATTCGTGGCGCCAACCGCATTGGACGGCCACGACCGGTGTTCTCGGGTGCCAGTGCGAGCAGTGACCCGTAGCGCCGACCAGACACCTTGGATCCGTCTTTTGTCAAACCCTAACTTGCTCTCATTAGATCGAGCTGCCGATTGAGGCGTTTCTAGAGGGTCAGGCACCTAAATAGAGCTCATACCTCGGTAATTCACTAGTCCTTATATCTTCGTTTGTAACTTCAAGATTCTTTCTATCGCTCATCTCCATCATGAAAAAAATCTTTAGAAACTGCAATTATCGAAGCATATATCCTGCATCGTAAGAGAAAATTGATCCTGAATATGATTGCTTAGTTGTGGGTAGATGCCCTAGCTCTAGATTTTATGTAGTAGCATATGAGATTTTTGCATCATTTGATGTTGTGAAATCTATAGTGATTTATGAGTGAGTAAACTCTTATCTATATATATATATATATAAATTATGGTCGTTGTGCAGATTTATCTCTTTTGTACAATTAGTTCTACAAAAAGTACGAATTCAAATATTTCTATTCTAGAATATCAGTCATTCTCTTAAAAAATAGAATATCAGTGTGTAATTGATGTCTTTTGTAAATTATCAGTCTGTAATAGATGTCTTTTTGTAAAATTTCCACAAATGTTCATGTTTTGTTTAAAATTAATCTTGCCATTAAGGTATAACTTTTGGAAAAGCAAGTTTGCATAACTTTTTAATGAAGTTGGTGATCTTGAGTAATAAATTTCCTCAAAAATAAATGGCAGAGGTGAATAATACTTCTGATTGAACCAAATGGGATGTCGTGTTAAAGTTTTCGTGCCCATGTGCATGTCAATAGGATTTTACCGATTGTAACTTTTTTATTTTCAATGTTAGGATGACTCTCTTTCTATTTTTCAGAACCTTGCCTATATCCCTGACTTTTGTTTGATGTTGTTAAATTGTTAACTGCTTGTGCCTGCTTTTCTTAGTGGTTGAGAATCTTCAGAGCCAATTTTATTCAAGTTGCTCCCATATTTCTTTCATTTCTATCCAATTTTTTGTTTTAACTCATCAGTCATTTTCTGTTGCAGTAATAAAATCTCCTGGAATAAATATGCTCAAGTTTTTGTAACCACACACACAGCAAAAGGCAAATAATTTCTCAATATGGTAGTGGTTTAGTTCTGCATTGGTTGAAGGAGATGAAACTTTGAAATTTTTTACAAATTATCTTGGGAAACCCAGCCTGTGATCTCATTTTAATGCAGGTTTGCTTCTGATTTCATTTCATTTCATGAGGAAATTGAGTGCAAGAACTTACGTATTAATTGAAAGCACAGAGTGCTCTAGATGGTGCAATACTGCAATGATATTTCTGCCTATCTGGGATTCAGTTAGCACAAATACAATACGGGTTTACATTTTGCAAAGATTTTGCATATCAAAGTAATTTCAATATTAAAGTTAAATGGTCAATCATTTGGTTTCTTCATTAAATAATTGAAGAAACAGAAACTAGGCATTTGGATCCTCAGTATTCCTGTGGGCACTGTGTAATTTTTTTGTGATGCATCATCTCTTCTTGTATTTATTTAAGGCTTTTTGCAAACTTGGGAGGTAACGTTTAAGCGGTTTTACATTTTTACATGAAGCCAAGTTTGTGGATGCATTGAATAAGCTTGTGAAGGTACCTGTGCTAATCAATGGTTTCAGATCCAGTTATCCTGAGACATACTGTGTCTTTTCATTTCTGCTTAAATGCATTCATGTTTTGTTCTGAAATTGCCTGTGTGATCATGCATACTTCTGGCATTGACCACTATCCTAGGTGAGTACTAGTATTAAGTATTAGATATAATTGTGCCTAATTTAGAACTATGTTGCCATTATTCATGAATATATTGATTGTTTACTTGTTGCCATGCATGGACCATTTTCTAAGATTGTCTGTTTGGCCATTGCCTTGAGGTGATGATTTTCACTTGATGCGTGAAGCTTCTGGGGAAAATGTGAAATCTCGTAATTTCTGGTTTTAGTCTTTTTAGTAGTTCTTAACTTCAGCTTATTTCATATATTTTAATTAGTTTTGGATTTGTAAATGTCCATTATTATTAATCTTTGTTTTCAGTTGCAAGTTTATTTAATTTTAATGTTTTAAAAGTTGGTTAGCAGCAAATTATTTTTATTTATTTGTCTTTGGATGAATGATGCTATTCACTGTCTTAGATTAGTATCTTGTTACATATTCAGAAGCTAGTGTTGGTCAATCTGAGTGGGATTTGGATTTTCGACATTGATCATATAGGTTTACTCTTAAGTAGCAAGTTGCCTTCAAAATAATGTGTCATAATTCAATGGCCCAAAAATTCTAGGCTTATTATTTTTCAGGCCCCTTTTTTTTGGTGGACTTGGTTATTGTTGATCCAGAGTGTTGTACGTTTATATATGGGCCTGTAAGCCGAAAAGTCTTTTTTAAGGCCCTGATATTCGAGTAAACAAATTTCTTGAGGGCTTTAAAAGCCAATAAATTATTACATTGTGCCGTACGATTCGAATGATTAAAAGGTCGTGTCTATATTAATTCGATTTTCTGTTTGTACTGATGGTGTCTGAAATATTGTTAGATTGGAGTAACAGGCCCATAAAAGATCGTTTAATAGGCCCTACGGCTTAAAGGTTTCAATTTTTTGGTTCACACTATCCTATTGATAACTGCCTCGTCAGCTAAATATGAAAAATGGATTTTGTAGGCCAAGTGACGTAACTGATTGGGCCCAAACTGACTGAATTGACGATTAAGCAGGTATAAATTTCCAAAAATGTTTTAACGAACCCTCTAGGTCCACAGATTAACAAATTTGTCGCAGGCCCTAATCGCCGATAAATCAAGTGATCTTAACTTTTACCTATTGGGCTTCAGGAGGCCCAAATCTCTTAAAAATTGGGCCTAAAGTTTGAAATGTGCCTAATAGGCTTAAAAGGACCAAATTAATCAAATAGTTAGGCCCTACAGGCCCAAATTACTAAAAACTGACATGTTGTTTAAAAATATTGCAGAAATCCTTATGAATTGGGCCTAGTAGGCCCAGAAATCCTTTCGAATAAGGCCGGGTGGGCCGAAAAATCCTTACGGATGGGCCTAGTAGGCCTAGAAATCCTTGTCAATTGGGCCTCGTTGGCCCAGAAACCTTTCGAATTGGGTCTGTTAGGCCCCGAGTCCTTGTCAATTGGGCCTTGTCGGCCCAGAAATCCTTGTCAATTGGGCCGTAGGCCCACAAATTGCAGCGAATTGAGCCTAATAGCCCTCAAATCCTTATGAATTGGGCCTCAGGCCCAAATGACTGACCAACCGGGCTCCTTGTAGGCCCAGATAACTAAACTATTGGGCTTTTGTGGCCCAAATCACCCAAAAGTTGGGCTCAGTGTTGAAAATTTACTTTAATGGGCCCGAGGCCCAGATAATTTAGCAAAATCGTTGCTACTGACCCAAAAATGAAAAAATTGGGGTTTAGATTCCGAAAATTTTTCTCATCCGCTAGGTAGGCCCATATAACTTTGAAAGTCCATGCGACATTCAATTGTGCTTGGGAACAACCATTTGAACATTTTCTGGAAGGATATTACGCTCCCAGAAATTTATCATATTTGATTGGGTACAAAAATTCTCAATCTAACGGGCAGAATAGTTGACCCAAAGGTGAAAAATTAACCGGAAGACACAAAAACGTTATCAGATTATCATAAGTATGCACATAAGTTACAAGCCCATCAGTCCTGGGCCGACTGACCCAAGATAATTTCCAACTTCATAGGAAGAACAGAAGGGCAGATTTTTTCCTTTTTTTTTTTCAAACAATGTCAAATACGAATATTGTTTGGATCAACCATTTCTAAAATAAAGCAGAATAAATGTCTCTACAGTTTAAAAATATAAAAATAAAATCAAAGACTCATTCTCCTGTGCAAACAAAATAAATTAATTAGGCACGCATTATAAATGAAAAATTAAAAAACAAATTCCGAGCATACCGCTAAGCTACTTTAGCCAATAAAATTATACAACTAAAAATTCAAAAATTAATAAAGGCCATTTACAAACCCCAAATGAAAATAATAGAAATCTGATAAAACGCCCAAAACTCCATAAAGTGATTAGAGAAAGTTACAGAAATTTTTCCATTTTATTTTATGGAGCTTCACACAGGCCGGCCTACCAACCCCAACACCTGCATATGGACAAAAGAGTGAGGAAGAAGCCTAGAGTAGCCTTCTACATTTCATTACCATGCATTGGAGTGAAAGGCAGCTTTATGCAACACCCAACCTGAATTTAATTTTGGAACACAAATTTTATAATTATCATCCAAAATAATAATAATAATAAAAATAAAATGTCCATAAAATGAAGAAGAGGTAGAAATGAAGAACTCTGGATGGGGTTCAAGTGGATGATAATCTAAACCTGAGGTATGTATAATTTAGTGATTATAATAATAATAATAATAAAATGTCCATATAATGAAGAAGAGGTAGAAATGAAGAACTCTGGATGGGGTTCAAGTGGATGATAATCTAAACCTGAGGTATGTATAATTTAGTGATTTCTAATTAGTGATAAGATTGCCGAGAATTAATAGAAAGAAAAAATATTCAAGATACTAACAGGATATACCACATTATCCCTCTTATAACTCCATATTTTATTATCAAGAAGTTAAAGCTTGAAGCTCTCCCCTTTAAATCTTACTAAATATGCACAAATACAAAGGAGGTTGCAATGACAAGGATGACACCATAAAAAAATTTATCTGACATTTAGAAACATATTTTTGTAAGAATGGTCACCCAAATATCTTCCTCCTTACATTCCCTAAAAATTAATCAAAAACAAATTGCTGAGTGAAAAACATACAAGTTTAAGACATGCAGAAACTCCATTACCATATTCCATCCCCCTCCTTTTTCTATTTGTTTCATAAAGACATAATTGGAGCAAGAAGACATCAACATAGACAAGAGGAAAGAATTCCTACAAAAGTCTGCAGAATGCAATAAAACCCAAAAAAGGTACAAAACTTCACCTCCTCAAAACAATTAGCTCAGAATGCCTGGTAACACTTCTGCATCAGATCAAAAACAATCATGTACTGGTCCCATGGCAATGATCCCTCTCCCTCATTTACCTACATTTAAACAATATTCTTCAAAAATATGACAAATCATCAAAACAAAATGATCACTCTGTAGCAAAGAAATTTTGAGACTGTATTGAGATATTGAGAAGGAAATCTTCAGAGTGCAAAAAATAAATCAAATAAAATATGACACTACATATAAATAATCATTTGAAACCCCTTCTGCCAACTTCCATTATAAATTCTAGCATACACGTAAACTGTAGGAACAAATTTGCAAATATATCTATACCAGTTTCCAAGGGACTTTCAGCAACCAAACAAATGCAATCAAGCAATTAGATCCTATTCCCTTTCCCACATTGTTCTTGGCTACCAAATGATTGAAGGATAACCACAAACAACTTCCAAGGAGTAAATACAAATGCATGAAGACAGCGAGTCCGTACCATGAAGAGCAAAACCGTGAAGGAAAACTGCATCTTACGACTCTGAGCGGTTTAACAGCCAAAAAAAGTCGAAAAATCACCTTACCAAACCAGCTAAATTTACCAAATACTCACTCTTATTTTCCTGAGAAAACTAAAACAGCTAAATTGACTAAATAATGTTGTTTTCCTAAAAAATCTACAAATTCAACCCTAAAGAGTATAACTAAGTAACTAACATAGCAAACAGATCTCATTCAATTCACCAAAAATGAAATCAAATTTACAAAAAAAATAAAGAAGTAATCTATTCCTCTAGATTCTCATAGAACCCAAACACTTCAATAAGAACAGTATAACAATCAGAGACACCAAAAAATTAATGAAAAAAAAGAAAGTCAGGGAGCACGCACCCAAATATCGAGGACATAATCAACCCTAACAGGCACAATCCATAGCACGAGTGGGGACACGGCCACCATTAGCACCTAGGAACACCGATCGAGAGATTGCTGGTCATTGTTGGTAGGAATAGAACACCGTTTCTCTGGTGTGCGCCAGATCTGTCCTCCAGGCACCGATTTGAGTCAGGAGCCTGGATCTGACGCTCAATGGCGCATGATCGGAGCTAAATAGCGTCAAATCAAAATACAGAAACACAGTCTTTAGTTACCTGTATTTCTTCGCTCCAACGTCATATCTACAGTCTGGGAGAACCGATCGACGGCTATAGCTTCGTTCGGCGTCATCGACCTTTCACCGGACGGTTACGAGAGGGAGAAAGAAATGGGAGGAGAGAGAAATGAGGGGAAAGGAGATGACGGGGAGAAAATGAAAAGGTTTTTCTCTCTCTAGTCTGTGTCCCGCATGCTGATAGTGATTTGGATTCAGATTGTTAGAGGGCCAGGTAATAATGGGCTCAAGTCTATGACAGGATTGATGGTCTTTGCTTATTGGGCTCAATACCACATTTATGTGGCCTTCAATTATAAGCCCTCATGTCTCTTCCAATTGGACCTCCTATGGCCAATATTAAGCCCTAGAAATGCATTGTGTGCTGATCGCCAAGTTCTGGGAAATTTGAACGGAAAAAGTGATTTTTTTAATACAAATTGTATTTTTCTATACAGTTTATATATTAAAATTATCATAATAATCTTAATAAAATTGCTTTTCACACTTAATGTATTAATAGTATTTTAATAAACACCTTTTTTCAGTTGAACCCTAACCTATGACTTATATGGTTATTGTATAAGTGCTCCACTCACATTACCAAGTTAAACTCTCTTGTATCCTATTTCCCCCTACCCCAACGCCCCAAATTCCCTCAATTTAAAAGAAAAAAAAACACCTTTCTTCAATTTAAAATAAAACTATTTAATATAGTTAGACAGCACTAAGGCAATCTTCTAGAAATGGGGAAGGGCTTTTAACACTGAAGTTATTCTCTCATTTAAAAATCTTTTTTTTTATAGTTAAAACTGTAGAAAGGAAAGTTGATTTGAAATCAACGAAAAGCCACAACATTAATATATGTTAACAAAAAAAAAAGTATATTTTAGGATGGCCCATGTATTAAAGGTATAATTTATCTCATAAATTTATTTAAATATCTTAAATAA
>BPVZ01000007.1:1978509-1992239 GCA_020521535.1 Rubroshorea leprosula
TGAAAAGAACTTTAAAAAGATGAAATTCTAATGGAAATTGAATTTATTCAAATGTACCGCAACAACATGATCCTTCAATTTTATTTATGTTGTTTCAGTACTCTCACCAGCAGTAGTATCAGTCTGATTTTTCAGCAGATTCTTCCTGTTTGCTTGCAGCTCCCTCATTCTCAAGCTTAGAGACTCGGAACTTTGCCAGATGAATATCACCTGAGGCCAGAAAGCTACCGTTAATTAACCCAAAACAAACTTCAACTTCATATACTTTTAGAATCCAAATACAACACTCAAAGGCTGCTCAACAAAACTGCAGCAAAAAAATTGTGTTAAGGGGATTCATACCAAATGTAAGGAGGCTTCCAGATGGCACAGTAGAAACATCTCCAGGTTTCAGTTTCCGGTCATCAATGAATGTCCCATTAGTACTGTCCAAATCCGTGACCAAAAGACTGCCTCCTTTATTCTGAATGCGGGCATGAACACCGGATACTGCAAGAAAACAGTGCGCGAGATTGATGCATGTTTGATTTTGATGTCATAACTTGAATTTTAATGGACTAATGTCCATATATACATATAATCTACCTGTTGCAACTGGAATCACCACATCTGCCTTGTCAGGAAGACGGCCAACAGTCACCTCACTCTTCATAATGTTAAAGGTAAATTTGGGATTATATTGCATTCTTGAAGCAAGAACATTGAGCGCAAACTTATATGTTAGCTAACAAAAATTCAGAAATGTCTTTTTCAGCCTAGACTGACATTTTTATTATTTTTTTGGACAGTTCGAACTGAAAAAGACATATCTCAACATAATTACTTACTGAAACAATTTCAATTGCGCCTGGCATATCAACTTTATAACCTAAGTGTCTTGAATCTCCATCACCTAATGGAAAGGTTACATATGATGAAAAATCAACATCAATATTACAGTCCTGAGAAAAGAAGTTTGATTTTTCCTCTGGAGGAACTGATATCAAAGAAATATAAAGAGACTAATAAGTCTAATGGGTTTCTATTCCAAAGAAATGCATAAATGTGAAAGATTCAATCCAAAACCCTAATATAAAAACAAAAATTGAAATAAAAATAAGTTAACTACTCACCAACAGGTTCAAGAAGCCATCTTTCAACAACATCAGTAGAAGTGCTTTCACCCTCAGAAGCAAACACAGCCCCAGCATTTCTTTGCTTCCTTTCTTTGATTCTTACAAATTTCAGCTGAGTGTTATGGTTCTTGGAGGAATGAAAAGGGATTACAGGTTTGGAAGAAAAAGAGGAAGCTTTTGAACATAAGAAGGAAGGTGAAAGAGGAGTTGAGCAGCTTGGGAGCTTTGGATGGGATGCAGATTGAGCAGTTAATTCCATTTTTTCATGAGAATCAAGACCTTGCTGATTAGGTGTGATCAGATGGTTGTTTTGTTTATGGGTTTTGTGTGGATAGACAGATGATCAAAAGTCTTTTTTGGGCAAACATGACACAATTTTGTGGTATCAATTTAATGTTCTGATAGGGATGTGGATAACAAAATCTTGGAAGTCATTTGTTTTTTGTCCAGAGTGGAACCATAAATCTTTTTGTCCATAATTAATATTTTCTTTTTTAAAAAGAGAGAGAGAGAGAGAGCAAAGCCTGGAAAGATATAAAGAAATTAATTAAAATGGTAGGAAGAAAATCAAAATATTACTGTAGAAGAAGACCTGGCATGGAAGAGAAGAGTCTGCCAAGAAAGCCAGGATGAAATGCCTGCAAACTCTAAAATCCATAGGCAGTGCAGGCAATTCATCCCTGGCTATCAAGAAAGACCACATCTTCATGTTAGACCTAATTTTCCTCTCAAATCCTTGATTGCATGTTGAAGTCACTTCAGTGCCATGAGCTTTGTATTTATAGCCCTCTAGCAAAGGCTAAGGTAATCCTCATACTTCTTAAAGTCTTGAGAAATTCAAGGCTCAAAGTCAGTTTGATTTTAACTAACCCAAAATCAAAGAATAAATTCCATTTTCTGATGAATTATCTAGATAAGGGTAGAGCCTCCTTGCATCTAGAGAATATATTTTCTTGATCTTGGGATCGCTAGCCATTTGGAACCTTGATTATCTTATCCTCTTTTGATCTAGATCCTTTTATGGGGATGGGGAGAATTTGGCTGCTAGAACAGGGATGGAAAAATTGCATACATAGAAAGTCAGCTCTAGAGGAATTGATGCAAGTTGGGTAGACATTCACTAAGAGAATATGTCCTACATATTATGGGCTCTTCCAGGAAGCAGAAAAAGAAGTTTCTCAAGAGCCCTTTGACTTTAGAATTGAGTGAATTTAATCTCTCAATAATGAAGAATATAGTGAATTGTTCAGTGTTTGATGAGGATATGATTTTTATTCTCTTTAGGGCTATAAAGCCGGTCTTCATTGTCAGAAACCAGCATGCAGTTGAGATTTAAGAGGGAGATGGGCCTTGCATGGACAATAGAGTCTTGTTTGATAGCCAAGGATGACTTGCCTACATTTTGCAGGAGGTTTTGACTCAAAGGAGAAAGCCAGCTAGGCAGCAATTCATTGTTCAGCATGCAGGCAAGCACCTTGGCTAGGTAAAAGGCTCTTTTCTTTCATGTTAGGCTTTCTCTTCTTCATCCACACAGCCGTGAAAACAGTCCCGTGTAAAGGGATTCAACAGCAATCACAAGAGTACAGAGGCATCACTTCTACCGGATTCTTGAATCCTGAACCTACGTGTTTCATATGTGCAGCGAAGAAATCTCTAGCAGATGGGCAGTTTTGCTCCATTTTTCATTTCTCCCAAATTCCTTGTGGTCTACATGACATTACTTCTGTTCAATTTATTTGTAAGAAGACACCATAGGAGCTTGTCATGTTTCAAGGGGAAGGATGCAGTACAAGTCTGAAACCCAAAGGATGGCCTTGCTATAATTATGCAATTCTTCCAAACAAAAAAAGATGAAAATTGCTACCGTCATCCGTCATACAATTTACCGCACAATGGTATTGTTTTTAAGCTTATCTGATCCAAAATGCAGCAATATCCAGAAAATGTGGGAAAGGCTTTGCTCATAGCAAAAGCATCCAGAGAAACACTACTTGGTGTGTGTCACAGGGTGAGCATTAACTAAAAACACAAAATAGTTGCATAACAGATAATCATCCAAAATATGGAAGATATATAAAATAACACAAAACTCTTCAAAAACTCTATTTAGCAGCTTCCCCCTCCTCCGCAGCAGCTTCAAAGGTCTCCCCAGGCACAAGCTCTGGGACCACATCATCATCATCCTCTTGGGTGCTGGTTGCACCTGCACCATCAGCAGGAGCCTGCTTTTGGAACTGCTCTGCCAATTTCCTCAAGTTGTCCAAGTTATCTGGGCCTGAAAAATTCATAAATAATAGGTTAGAGAGTTCATTTTCTTAGTTATCATCTGCATACAACATGACCAAGACACCAAACAGAGATAAATTCATACCCAATTGGTTGATAATTCCCGGAAGAATATCTTGCAATTCTGGAACAGCAAAAAACATGATGTCAAAACCTCAGGCAGGGAGCAAGACAAGAAATATCAAGTCTAGATTATGGGACACAAACGTATTAACCAGAACATAAAATTTTGCAAAACAATGACTCTTGACAAAACATATTAACCACACTGTCTCATATGGTTAACAGTGATCAGATTTTATCAACATTTGCAGACATCAGGGTTAAGAAAGAGAGCCATACTCTTTGTCTGGGGTGAACCACTAACAACCCATGTGTTGGCACCAAGTGCCGCCTGAACTGAAACATAAACCATAAAATATTAGCTTACTATACAGAACATTTAAACGAATTAAGAGGATATATATGCAAAAAAGCTGCTCCATCTACCTTTGGGGTTAACAAACTGAATTACAACATCATCCTTGAAGATGTTAACTTCCTCAATAGCAGGTATAGCATTTACTCCTATTCTTTTGAGGGTACTTTGTAACCTTTTGTCATCGGTTGTCGTTGTCTTATGGACAGCCTTCTTCTTTCTGTAAATGCAAATCAAAAGAATAAGAAACCATTAAGTTACAAGAATCAGGCCTGTAACGGAAGTATAATAAGATGCAGAGAATTTATTATCAATGAATTGATACACTTCAAAGAAGCAAATATCAGGTCATTTGATCCAAGACGATAAAGCCACTTGACAAGAATATAGTAAAAAGTAGATAACACTTTTCAACACATTAAAAACGTTTATAATCCAAGCTGAACATTATTATTTCATAGACCAAAAAAAATCAAGAAGAATGTAGTTTCCATACAAACAAGCTGAACAAAATATGTCATTAATATAGTACTTTATTAAAGTGTTAATGCATCATACTAGATCAAAAAAGAAAAAAAGAAAAAAAAAGGGGACAATTCCTGAGACCAAATTAAATTTTCTGGCCATAGCACACCTTCTCATGCTTCCCTTACCGCCAGTGCGGACAGCACCAGCCATCTTTTGTAGCCTCTCAACATTCATCTACAGGCAACAGCAAACAGTCAGAAAAGGGATTACATGATAACAAAATGTAGCACATGGCAAGCCTAATGCCTAATATACTTGAACGTATAATTCATGAGCAATGATTGGTACAAATTGCTAACACAAGGCAGCCCCTTATCCCACAACCAGGAACAGACAGGAATAGAGCAAAGTTATCTCTTTTACACAAGAACCTTAAAAAAAAAAAAAAAGTCTGCCCTGCAATCACATATTCTTACCCCGGAAAAGAGCTAAATAGAATTCAGAGGGAAAAAAAAAAATAAAACTGTCCCAGAAATATAGACAGCAAACATGTCACTTAGAAAATTATCTCATAATATATCTCCTAATAGAAACCAACCGAAAAACAGAAGAAATCAATTCATCCAAACTCAAAACTATACAAGACTCCAGATCTAAAGATGAACGTACTCGGCACAAAACGATATCCCCAAACATCATTCAACCACCAAAGTAGCGAACTACCATTACTAGAAAACCCTAAGCACAGAGTAAAGAATCTAGGAGTCAAAACTCCAACTTTACTCGAACCCATGAAAGGGAACGAAGAAAAACAAAAACCCAAAGAAAGATTATCCGAAAAAGAATCAATTTGTTCAGGTAAACAAGACAACAAAATTAAAAGAAATATAAAGGAATACGCTACAGTGATAATAAATGTCAAAAAGTAAGAACAGGTAGAGGAAGAAGGATCTGAACCTTTAGAAGGAGAGAAGTATCGAAGTGGCGAGCAAAAGAAGCAAAGCCGAGGTTAGGATGAGGAAACGAGGAAGGAAGACAGACCTTGCGTTTTAGCCGTTTAGGGTTTTTGTTTGCGCTGTTGGATCTCCGAGATTATGATCGAACGGTGTGAGATGTCATGTTGCCACGTAGGACGACTGTGTTCTAACGTGTCGAGCTGTAAGTAGTCTTCTAATTGTTATCGTAATTACTTAAAAGCCCCTTCTGATTGCGACAATTACTATGTGAATTTTCCCCCTTTTTTGGGTGGGGGGTGAGAATGTTATAATAAATGACAATGACCCCCAAAAGCTTTCGTGTCATTCAATTGAGCCCTCAAAGTCCCAAACATGCTATGGATTGGGTTGGAGATGGCAATGGACTCATGGGGCTGGATTTCTTCTAGCCAAGGAGATTAAAAATTTCAAAGAAATGTTGTATTTTGAGAAAAAAAGAAAAGCAGCATTCAAAAAATATAATGAAAAATGAAAGTTTATTAATTGAAATAGAATTCTCATATTTAAACTACTAATCTTTATTGCATTAATTACTTGAAAATGTATAAATCAAAGTCAAGAGGCAAGCTAAGTGTGAGTATAGTTGAGTGAATGCCAAGCAACCTGTAAGGTGCTTTTAGGAAAGAAATGGTGGCTTGGCATGTACAAGCAAGAAGAGCCCGTCAATCAAGCTAAGGAGATTGCTTGACTACTGAGAAATGGTTCTAAAACTGGAACATCTTGTTAATAAAGAATATGTTCCATTACAATGCCAAACAGTCACCTTGCTAACCTAATAGCATCTTTTCTCTCATGTTAGACTTCGTCTCCTAAACCAAAGTGGCAAAACATGGAAGAAGAGATGCCTTACGTGAAGGAAAGAGTCTGTATGATAGCCAAGGATGACTTGCCAGCACCTTTGAAAAATGTTCCACAACACGTTAGTTCATGAATTATTACCATGAGCATGGAACCAATCACTACAATTTCATGTCACGTGTTAAATGGTAAAATGATTTTGTCAGTTATAATTTATAAATTTAATATTACAGTTTTATGAATATGAAAAGTAAAAAAATCCAACTATTTATTTCATTAAAAAAATTTAACTATTATTATATTTATTTGATAGGATTTTTCTAACTATTAATTCAACTTCTTCTTTTCTTTTCTTTTCTTTTCTTTTTTTTTTTTGGAAATGTTATACTTATAATAGATGAGACAATAACCCCCAAAAACATTCGTTTCATTCAATTGAGCCCTCAAAGTCCTGAACATGCTATGGTTTGAATGGAGATGGCAATGGACTCAAGAGGCTGGATTTCTTTTAGCCAAGGCGATTAAAATTTCCTTATAAAGAATTGTTGTATTTTAAGAAACAAAGAAAACGAGCTTTTGATTCATGAAAAAGGAAATTTTTTTAATTTAAATAAAAATTTGGTGTTTGGACTATTAAGATTTGTTGCACTAATTACCTGAGAGTTTATGAATAAAACTCAAGAGGCAAGCTAAGTGTGAGCATACGTGGGTGAATGTCAAGCAAATTGTAAGGTGCTTTCAAGAAAGAAAAGGTGGCCTAGCACAAGCAATAAGAGCCAACCAATCAAGTCAAGGTGACTGCCTAACTACTAAGAAACGGTTCTAAAACTAAAACATCTTGTTAGAATCAGGCAAGTCATCCTTGGCTTCCCGATAGACTCTTGTCCTCATGTAAGACTTCTCTTCTTTAATCATGGCATTTCTCTCAACCTTTCATGTTTGGCCTCCATTCCTCTAGTACTTTGTTTGTTTTCCGGATGTCAATTCAACGTATTGATCTTCTACTTATACCCAGCATATCAAAGAACAATCATACTTGAATCCAAAACTTTTCTTTCTTCTTTGCTATAATTTCTCTTGCTCCACTTAAAATGATCATATGTAGGATGCGCACAATCAATGGAATATATTCTTGCTCATCACAAGCTCATATGTTCATAACTTCATATCCTTCATGCTCCTGGCCTCAGAAGGTGGAGCAGAAACCTTATACAGAGAGAAAAGTCAACTGAACCATGGTGAAGGAAGTGCTCTGGCCCAGAAATGAACCCTTTTCTTTCAATCTATTCATTGCTATTTGACTTTGTATTCTTGTCCCCAAAGGTTTGACTGTAAATTAGAATGGAAGAACAAATTCTAGTTAAGAAACCCATTTTTGAGGTTCGTTGTAATTTGCAAAGTCAGCAAAATATGCTGTGTAAAAGTTGTGTATTTTATGGCACATAATTTTCTCATTGAGATTTTCCTTATATGAAGATTCTGTTCCATTTGACTTTATATGTCTTCGTGTCAATAGTCTTTCAAATCTAGACCATTAATGAATTCATGCAACTTGGTTGAAGTATGCCTTTCTAATTCACTGTCCAAAAGAGGGGAAAATGAAAGATTGAAGAGGAAAAGAATATGTTCCATTACAATGCCAGATTAAAGGTGGAAGAAAAGGAGATAAAAAGAAAAGAGGAGAAATAAGATGCAAACAGAAAATGGAAGGGAATCAAAACCAAATTGAGGCAATATGGGCTAAGTTCCTTATTCTTGCAATGTCTATATATACAGAGAAGTGTATTGCAATTGAAGCATGAACCAGTGAAGGGAGAGAGGTCTTACATGAAGATAAGAGTCTATATGGTAGCCAAGGATGACTTGCCTGCATCATTGAGAGCAGTCTCAGGGCACATTACCATAAGCAGGGGAACTCTCTATTTGGTGTGTCCAGGCAGTCACCTTGGCTAATCTAATAGTATCTTTTCTCTCATGTTAGACTTCCTCTCCTAAATCAAAGTGGAAAAACATAGAAGAAGAGACGCCTTTCATGAAGGTAAGAGTCTGTACGATAGCCAAGGATGACTTGCCTGCACCTCTGAAAGAGGTTCCACAACACATTAGTTCATGAATCATTGCCATGAGTATGGAACCAGCTATTTGGTGTCCAGGCAGTCATCTTGGCTAATCGAACAGCATCTTTTCTCTCATGTTAGACTTTCTCTTCTAAATCAACGATGCAATCAATGTCTACAAATACAGAAAATTGTCTCAACTAGAGCAGAGAGGCCTTGCATGAAGACAAGAGTCTGTATGGTAGCCAAGGATGACTTGCCCGCATCTCTATACTAAAAGAGGTTCCAAAGCATATGATTGGAACTCTTTTTATTTTTGTGTCCAGGCAGTCACCTCGGCTAATCTGACAGCCTCTTTTCTTTCGTGTTAGACTTCTTCTTCTTCATCATCATCTAGAGATTCTATACATCAATTAGCACTCTCCTTTTCTACTTGTTTCAGGAAAAAGAGTGCAAAAAGGCAGTTTAACTTGGAGCTCTAGGATACTAGTGCAGAAAGAAAGATCTAAAGGTACTAATTAAAACACTGCTTCAAAAATATATAAAATATATTTAATATTTATTTTAATTAATATTTTATACATTCCTTTAGGATAGTAGTTAAAAAAAAAAGAAAAAAAAAAGGCTAAAGCACGACAGTGTTGGCAAACAAAACCTATATCTTGATTAAAAATTGGAAACTCTGCCCGCAGAATCAACTCCAGGAGCAGTAATAACGTGAACATATCTGATTTTCTTGCTTTTTCTCTTTCTCTTAAACCTTACTACATTCTGCACCAGGGTCTGGCCTAATACCTTTCCACAGGTCGAACAAGATCTGCAAATAATTAAATCATGAATCAAAAGTCATTACTTTTCTCTTGAAGGGAGTGGAGTAAAGGAGAAATCTGTATAGGAAACGAACTCTAAAGAATCAAAGAACATAAGAAAACGGAATGGAATGGTAAGCGGCAATTAAGGGACGTACGTGAAGCCAGAGTTGCTTGCTGCTGCCCTGCAAAACTGGAGACAGTGAGAGCACCACCGGCAGACCATCCCTGCTACGGCTACTCGGCCACCGTGAGGGAAAAAAATAATCTCTACTTTGTTTTCAACAAAGAAGGATTCTAACTTTTTTTATATGCTTGATTTTCTTGGACAGGAAGAATCCTAGCAAAAAAAACCGAACGACTTACGCCATTACGTTGGGTATCAGATGGTGAGTAAAAGGCCTAGTGTCACTGTAGAGGGGACACGATTTGATTTTGGTTATAATTGAAATTAAATTATAATTAACTAAAATTTTAGATTTTAAAGTCTAATAATCATTAATTAAATAAAAAATAAGTTTATCATTAATTAAATTATAGTTGTATTTTTAAGAATAATTATTTAAATTGATTTTGATTTTAATTAAAAAATTATTTTTATAATAATAATTATTTTTTGAATTTTTAATTATTATTTATTATTAAGAATTAAAAATTACTTAAATAAGTAAATAATTTAATAAAAAGTAGTTAAAAAACTTTAAACAAGTTCCATTACCTATTTTCAAAAAAAAAAAAAAAAAACCTTTAAACAAGTTTAGAAATCATTAAAAAATTTATAACGAAGATTTTTAGATCGAATTTTTTCGATCATATTCACTCTAATCATTAATTTTTCAACTTTTAGAGTTAATAATTATAACTCAATCCATTTTAAACTGATTTAATTTAATTTTTAATCAAACTTAAAACTCAGTCAAACTTTACCCACTCATTATAATTTTATCAAATTTTAAATTTTTTTCAATTGTAAATTTTTTAATCCACCCCTAAGGTCACGTCTCTACAAAGTACAAACACAAAAAGTAAAAAAATTCAAGTATTAATTTTATAAAAAAAATTAAACCATTATTATATTTCTTTGATAATCAATTAAAAATATATCATCACTTCTTTATCTCTAAAAAGATGTTTTTAAATGACAACTGCAAGTCATATCGGAAGACACCACACTGAATTTACGTGAAAGGAGGAGGAAAAAATGAAAGTCTCAACAAAGGTTATATTGTCTCGAAGGGGACCATAAAATATAAATGAGTTTCGTGTATTTCAGACAAAATTATATATTGAAAATATGGTATAAAAATTAAAATTATTAAATTTTTATTAATAAATAAATATAAAAATAAATTTAATAAAAATATTTTAATAATTTTAATATTAAAACAGCACTTTTAATATAACTGAAAACAAAAAAACAATTTTCAGAGATAACGTCCTGTCAGCAAACCAGCTAATCTCAGATTTTAAAAGGGCAGGAAAAAAACACACATAAGAAATCAAAATAGTAGCAAACGAAGTATCATGTGCCCAAGAAAAGAAGAACCAGAATACAACATATAAAACAGTTGAATGTTATGAGAAAAATTTTGTTAGCAATACTGCAGAGGACAACAGTGCGATGTTCTTTACCTACTTTGAACTCTTAGGAAACAATGCAGCAAACACAGCCTAGTATCAACTTACAGTAAGAACTAGTAATACCTCACTATCTACAAGACGTAAGTTTACTTGCCTTGGGGCCATGGTTGACAATGGTTTTGTTAATTTGTATTCCAATTTTTTCCCCATCATCAACTTCTCTTTTCATTTTCATTCTTCTTTTATCTTTTTTCACTTGGAGTTGGGGGAAGGGTGAGGAACATGAATGTAACAAAGAAAGTAGTGATTGGATCAAGTTCTTTGCCTAACCCTCCTGCCACTGCTATCACCACCATCTGAAAGTTGTGCCCAAACACTAGGAGATTTTGCACCTCCGCTGCTCCAATCCTCCTCACATCCCGCAACTGTTTTAAGAATATCTGACTGTAGTGCTGGGCAGTTTTCTCTTAAGTACTCAAAGCCATCTGATCGCATGACAGCTGCAATGAGAACAAATATTTGAGAATGAGATACAAGCCTCCAAAAACATGAGCATGTTCCCATCACCCTTAACCAAGTCTTACAAGAACAATGTTTTACCCAAAAAGAAAAGTGAATAAGCACTAGTGTCAAAGTTGGTTTCTGATCATTGTTCCTCAAGACCTGCAATTACACAGATCTATAATCTAACTCTCACAAATTACACTATGGATTATACAATTACACTAAGTGTGCAAGGAAGCTATCACCTTATCTTGCATGGAAAAGATACTCATGTCAGATAGTGCAAGGAAACTATTGCCTTAACACGCATGGAAAAATATACTAAACTCAGTATTCTTTACCCTGCTGCATAGTATGTGCAAAGGGGCCAATAAAGCCTTAGCTTACTGGCAAAGGTAGAGACCCTGAAACCTTGGAGTTTTAGGTACAAGTTTTGCTTAACATTGGTTTCTTATAATGTATTTGTATCAAAAGTTTTTTTCTGATGAAATGTAACTTGGACTCCCCATTTAGGGAAAAAAAATATCAAAAGTTTTACAGTTTTTTTACCCTACCCTTCATAGCAAAAATATTGAACCATGACATCTGAAAAAATACTCAGCAGACACAAAAGTACGAACAAACTACCAGAAATACACATCAACATACATGATTACATTATACAATAAAGAATCCAACATTAAATACCTTTAAGTTATACATAATACCAAAAGTTACTAAACATTAGAAGAAGTTGGATGACGAAGCCATCACTCATAACCTACTACCTTCATTATGTAGCAAAAGGATTATCCATATTTTAACTTAAAAGTAGATACTACTTCGGGTCCATTTTTCTTGCAACACTTTTGCATGGAACGGTTAAAGAGAAAATTACCAAAATTCATAAAAACACAATTATTACTCATTGAAATTCCATATTTACCCTTATTAAATAAGGGAAGTTAAAGAAGTTGGAGATGAGTTCTTTTTAAGAATGGAGCAATTATTAACAGGGGCAAAATTGGAAAAGAAGACTGTTTAAAAGGTAAATTGACAAGTAAATTGGACCACCTCTTTTTAGAAAATGTGACAAGTAAATTGGACTTGAAGTAGTACTTGGTTTAGATAATTAAATAGGATTTCTTAACAATGTCATGCTTAAACAAGTGATGACTATCATTCAGAGCAGATTAACAATTGTCAGGCAGTGGGAGATGGAGGGCAGAGGACTCACCTGCAAGGTTTTGAGCAGCAAACTTGAGACACACAGCTCTTAACTCCATAGCATGATACTGATCAGCTAAAGCTAACATTTTGGAGACAGAATTCACGGATATATCCTTGCAAAGGTGAGATTCACACATCAACTTGAGTCTCTCCAAACCATACCTGTCAGCCACAGCCAACAGCTGTGCCGTTAGTGTTTCAGAGGTTGAGGGTACTGAAGAGAAGCTAGAACCCACACCCTCGACATCTTCTGACAATGTATCTCTATATATAAAATGCAACAATGCCTGTTTGAGAAACAAGAAAATAAAATAAGTAATGATGAGTATGACATGATCAAAGATCCACAATCATAAGAATGGTAAGGGAAAACCAAAGGTATTTACTGTTTTCACCTTAAAGACCTTAGGCTCTAAATCAGTGATGACAACCTCTTGTTCATTTTCCTCTGCCCCATCAAAAAATTTGGACCTAAATACAGGTGATCGAGCAGCCAAAACCACCTTATGAGCATGGAATTTCTCCCCAGCAACATTGAAAGTAATATCTGAACCTTCCATATTTTCTAGCAGCATGCCAAAATGTACTCCTATATCTGACTGGGGCACATGAATTGTGTGCAATCTTGAACTATCTATCGCTGAGACCACAACTCCAACGGCACAATTGATTTGCAAGCAATCATCCTTGAAGTAATCAGACAATTCAAGCAGATTTCGTCTGAAAAATCGCTTGTATCCCCTAGAGTAATGAAAAATTGGGAAAAATTAACAGATAATATCAACATCTGGTAATTATAATCCATTCAAATGAGAAAGAAAAATCAATTTATGCGGTAACGAGGAATCAAAGAAATTGAACCCAACAAGCTTTTTCCTTTACATACGTTTTATGTAAAATTGAACGCTTTCACATAAAAAATTCAAGATTCAAACAAAGCAAAACTCACCACATACTACCGCGATACTTGAGAGTATAGGGCCCGCCCTCAAGGGAACGATCGAAATGGCTGTGAACCTTGTGCTTCCCCTTCCCGCTCTGATCCACCAGCGTCAGCTCGAACAGAGCCCTCACATCAGTTCCTTCGCTGGCCAAAGCTATAAAAACCGAAACGTAGGCGGAATTATCCTCGGGGTTTTTGCCGTCGGGGTAAAAGTAAACGGCCCACTGGTACCCGCCCACGGTGAAATTGTCGCTGGCAATGTGCTTTCCCACCCCCATCCCTTTGGCCAAGCTGTAACCCTGGATCACGAACTTGTGCGACCCGTTCACCGTCTGCGTCACCGAACGAGAGCTGGTCAGCGGGCTCAGGTCAGCTCCAGCCACAGACCTCGTGGAGCTGCTTGTCATTGGTTCGCTCAGCGCTTCGAATTTAACAGATCCATCAACTCGGTGAACGAACGAGAGCTGGTCAGTGGAGGAATGAAGCAGGATGAAATTCAAAGAGAATGCACAGAGGGAAAGGCGGAGATATGAACAGTGACCGTGCG
>BPVZ01000007.1:1992339-2002874 GCA_020521535.1 Rubroshorea leprosula
GTTAAATGGCAAGAGTTTCTGGTATATCAATATTACTAACTCATCCTGGGGTGGAGGAAAAGCCTAAAACTTAGTAGCCATGCTAGAGGATTAATATAGCATGTACTTAGTGATGGCATTGATATCTTCCATTGGCATAACTATTGGCACCCCTCACGTCCACTAATGCTTATATGTGACGCTAAGATTGTACCAAACTCTAGTTAGTTATTTGCCAAAGTATTAGAAGTAGTAGATTGAAACTTTTGGGATTGATCTCCTACTTGATCACCACACCTTGTACAAATTTAGATGGCTTTGTTTGACACATGATATCCTAAAAGTGGAGAGAAAGACTTAGTTATTTGGATAGCCTCTTCTTTTGGAGTGTTCAAATTAAGTAGTGTATGGCACTATCTATGAGCTAAGCTAGGGAAAGTGTCGTGGCACAAGTTGGTTTGGTTCTCACATGCAACTCCAAAGCATGGTTTCATTTGTTGGGTAGTAATATTGAATAGATTAACAATGAGAAGTAGACAAAAGAAGTGAACCCCTAGTATTGATGATGCTTATTTTGCAACTCAAGAGTAAAAACTAATGATCACTTGTTTTTTCAAGCCAATTTACAAAACAAGTATGGCAAACTATTTGCAACATTGTAGGAATTCCTTTATTTTGTTCTTGGCAAGGGCCATTAGCTTGAAAGGTGGAAACAATTAGAAGGAAGTCCTTATACTATGCTTTTATAAAGCTTGCATGAAATGCTGCTATATATCACGTTTGGAGTGAGAGAAACAAAAGAATTCACAAGTAACAGTTCAAAATCTATTTCATAGATTGTGAATAATAATCTTTTTGATGTGAGGAACAAGGTTTTAGCCTTCATAACACCTAAGTCCTCTTCACTGCCAATGTCCATAGTAGTGCAATGGGGGTTATAGAGGTTCTCAACTCACTAGTACAATCTTAGATAAATGAATTCTTTCTTTGGTTGGAGTTGTAATTGATTGTAGTAGCAAATGACTCACTGCTTATGTGAACATACCAATTTTATTGAATAAATAAAACTTTACATTTTATTCAATATATATATATATACCACCAGAAAGATAGCGCATTACACCATAATTGTCATTTACCTACACCTAAAAAATATAACTAAATCTCCAAAAAGTGTAGCTATAGGCCTCCTAACTACTATAGCTACACATTGGATGAAGTAGGTAATGTAATATTGCACCTCAGTTGAGAATTGGCAGGGTAACCCAGCAAAGGGCCTAAGGTTGGTTCTTATAGCAGACAGGTCTCAAAGGTGAGCCTGGAAACTAGTCATCGGCCAAAAATATTTTGCTTTATTGGGTAAAAATTAAATTAAAAAAAAAACCTAAAATATTGTTATATGATGTTTGGTTTTAGTGCTTGTTTTTCATTTAAAAGGTAAATTTGGAGTTCGATTCCTTCTACTACATTCTTTTAAAATTTAATGTATTAATATGTGGTTGTGCAGTTTTCTATGGACAATAATCCACAACTATATGTGCTATTGAAAAATGGTAATGAAGATGTGAATGCAATGACCTTCAACTCCATTGGGAGATTACTTGTTGTAGCAACGGGGAAAGAGATCAAATACTAAGAGTGGGAATGTGAACAAAGGGTGAAAAATCAGGGTCAAAGAGCGAAAAGTTTTCCTTCCCACATCACCAGCATTACTTGACTGATCTTTAGATCATGCCACAATCATCAAATGATGAGAAAATAATGACCTGTGGTTTTTCAAGGGAGGTGTATATATATATACATATTCTTTGTCGCAATATATGTGTGTGTTGCTTGCTGGTTAAATCCTTGATGCAACTCACAAATCCTTGATATATGGGTTTAGCTTGAGTGAATGAATGAAAGAATAGAAATAGCATTATCAAGTGAATTAATTAACTTTTCTTGCCGTAACACTTCAATCAAGTTCCATAAACCAACTTGCCTTGGTAAACATGGTATACTGATTTGAATGTCAAAAGCTATATGGATAGACTTGATATATTAGTATTCTTTAAGAGGTTTATATATATTAGTACTTCTTAAAATTGTATCTTGTGCTATACCTCTTTGCAGGTGAATCTTGGAGGTTCTAACTTGACTCTTAGAACATATGACATTAGGAAGTGCAATGTTGCAAAAGATGCTCCAATGGAGATGACACAATGACTTGGACTATAAAACTTCACAAACAGTGGATTGGATTAAAAAAAATTGCTTACTCATGCAAAAGCGAATTACTAGTTTTTCAAGAGAAAAGTTAGATTTTTCCATTTGATAAGACCGCATCACCAAGTTTGCTAAGCGTTTCTTCAATTAAGGAAGCAGGGAAAAAGAGGCTTCATGCAAAAGTGATGACTTACAAAGGTGGTGTAGATTACCATGGCTTCAATTCCACAAGCTTTTTTAGAGGAAGATGATTATGTTATAGGCACCACAAATGATCGTTTTAAATTGTACATATAAGACAAAAAAACTTGTGGTCCAAAGAGTCAGCTGAGGAACAACCACATACAAATGACCCGAATTGCCCGACATCCTTCTACACCTGTTTTGGCTACTGCTCGAGACTCTCTCTGAATATGGGCTCCAATATAGCTCCTAAAGTCATTTGGTCGTCAGATGTGCTAATAAGTAGCAAGCCAATACTTTTTAGTTTCCTAGATTTGACAATTCATTTAAGAGCTATCATTCATAAAAGATTTTCAATGGCTAATAATCAGTTTTGGGTACATGTAGACAGAATTTGAAAACAATCATGATAGGTGAGATGTGAGTCCAAACCAACTATAATGATTAGATTGTTTCCCTTGGAGTACAGTGTTTTGAGGTAAATGAATCCAAGTAAATTCTTTTGCATATTTCTATCATGCAATTACAAACTAAATCGTTATCAACAGTCTTGATAAAATAGCATTTGACCACAACCATTCACCAGTTTTTAAGTTTTAAGCCCATGTTGCTAGAAACTTGTGTGTGAAAATCTAAGACAGTAGGAAAACACAAAAGCCTACAAACTTTAAGTCTTTGACATTAGTTGAGCTGAGAATGCAATCAATGCCAAAAACTAAAATAAGAAGAGAAGAACAGATAAGTCACTTGCCATTCATTGCTACAATACTAACATGAATAGAAATTGTAATTCTGCACAACATTGTAGTTGCAAAGGTGATATGCCATTTTCACCATCCCATTTCTTTATATTGTCCTACTATGTATCCCCTCTATCCTATACAATAAATCAATTGTCTTAAGTAACAAATACAAAAAAAGCATATTTCATGATGGGATAGGCACATAATACAACTTAAATATATATAAGCATATAATAGAATATAAAATAATGTTAATGAACAACAATTCATATAACAATCGGCATAATCTACATCAAACCTTTAGTATGATGAAGTTAGGGATTTCTAACATTTTGATACTTTGGAAATCTCAATTAGCCATTTAAAAAGGAGATAGGGTCATGCAAACAACTTATTTCCTTATGGATATTGAGAGAGAACTATTGACAAAACCTTCCACAAGTTTCTTGTATTGTGTAATGAACTAACATGATTTTGTGAGCAATTAAAAGAAAATCTCAAGACAACCATGATTCAAGTGAATTTACAACATGTTGATTATTACAAAACAAGTTTATTTTCTTGGAGTCCAGAGTTGGGAACATTATAAAGTCTGCCTTCTTTCTCATATTCTTGGAGCTTTAATCTCCAATCCTTTAAAATGTAGCAATTTATATAGATAAAAACATGGAAAGAAGATTAATATGAATTTGGATAACACTAATTAAAACCTGGTAAAAGATCATGAAGGGGACACATATTTTCCCAGAGACATTATGAAACCACTTTTGGCCATGAATGACAAAGGGGACATAAGGTAACAATCTTAGAAAACTATATGCAACCTATATTTTCCCAAAGACATCATGAAACCCCTATAATGTTTCTTTGATTGATGATGATGCTTGTGTTCATTTAAATGCTTGATATCCTAGCACAATTAGATCTCCCTCACTTAAATGCTTAATGTTCTAATCAAACACAAGCACCATCAAAACTAGGTCCACCAAGCCACAACTATAGGATCCATATGCTTGATGTCCTAATCAAGCCCAAACACAATCAAAACTACGTTCTAATCAAGCCCAAACACAATCAAAACTACGTTCTAATCAAGCCCAAACACAATCAAAACTACGTTCTAATCAAGCCCAAACACAATCAGAACATAGTTTTGATCAAGCCCAAGCACAATCAAAACTATGTTCTAATCAAGCCCAAGCACAATCAAAACTATGTTCTAATCAAGCCCAAGCACAATTAAAACTAGGCCAACCAGACCACAAGTACAGGATCCACATGCTTGATGTCCTAATCAAGCCTAAGCATGATCAAAACTATGTCCTAATCAAGCCCAAGCATGATCAAAACTAGGTAGGATCCACTTGCTTGATTTCCCACAAGAATGCAGCAGACCTAGGCATCATCATCAATCAACGAAACATTATAGGGTTAAGCAAGAATTCGCAAAAAAAGAAAAAAAAAAGAAGATGAGATTATAGGAGAAAAGCATTTTTGCTTTCTTTACCTTTTTGGGTCTTCTAGGTTTAAGCAAATACTAGAATTATGAGATCAAAACAGATAAAGATGAAGAAGAATACAATGGACCCAAACAGAAATTCAATAGAACATGAAATAAGAGGATTGAGGATGGAAGGTACCTACAATTGGGGTTAAAACAAGTGGGAAAATAGCAAAAAAAATTGGGTTTGTAATTGATAAGGTGGCTAAGTTTAATGGATTTTTTTACTTTTTATTTTTTGGCTGACACATTAATGAATGTCTAATCATTCGATTCCTATAGGGAGATTCCCATTGAGATTTAGGATTTGCCCATGTGGATAAAGTTAGGCAAATGGTCGGTTAACCAAATGGGTAATTGAAAATCGTTAAAAGATTAACCAAATGGTTAGATGTAAATGGTTTTTTTTTTTCCAATTTTAGTTGGATAACCAAAAAAATTTGGTCAGTTAATAATTAGAGAGTTGAAAATCCAAAACTAGATATATAATTGAAAATAAAATTTTATATTAATAAATATTATAAATAAATATAAGACCATCTTATTTAATTTCATTTTTTAGTTTTATTTTATAAACTTTATTATAATTTAGTATTTAAATTTAAAATGTATTTAAAAGTAAAAAAAATGAAACTTAAAATTTATATTTTACTCTCATTTAGTCATCTTTTTTGCATTTTGGTATATTTTATATTCCTTAAAAATTTCAAATTTTGATTAAATATATTCATTATTAAACTTGAAACAGGCTGGTTATAACCAATAACTGAAATATTAAAACTGATTATTTTGGTTACTGACAAAAAAATCTAGAAAAAATTAAATTCATTTTTGGTTAATAAAAATGACAAAAAAAAAAAGTTGAAAATTTGATTTCAGTTAGACTGAAACCATGCCAAGCCTACATATGGACTCCACGAGAAGTTAATATTCGTTATATATATATATGAAAAGTGAACCTTTGTTTCTTTTCTTCTATTAAGAAATAGTCCTTTCAAATTTTTAACAATAGGTGAACCAACAGGAGTATCACTACGAGGGAGGTGAATTTCTTTGAAGAAAGCATGGTAAAAGAACGCTCCGGTTGGAATGTTGGAACCATATGTCTAGCTCCTCTCACCCTAACGAATGTCAATCCTTCATAATCCTCAACATATCCTCCAACTTGCTTCATATTCCTCAACATATCCTCCAACTTGTCAAAATTGATCTAAATCATGCATCAGCGAATTGAATGCCCTCCTAATGCTCTCCCTACCCCCCCAAAAAAATGGTTTGTAGGCTTTCAAATATACATATTTTCATACAAGAAGATTTTTTTGGTGGAATTGTTACCCATTAAATTTAAAAACCTTGCTTTTAGATCAAGGTCACCCTTCTTCCCCAGAAATTATAAATATTCAAAAAATAAATAAATAAATTGTGTGAAACCCCTTTTTGTTTTTCTATTTTTTACCTTATTATTGAGGTACCGTGGATGCTAAGGAGTCTTGATTGTAAGGTTTAATGTATCAATGGAGTATCTAGACGATCTAACTAGAACAACTGCATCAGTGTCACCACTGCAAAAAATGATATTTGATCCATATATTATTCAATATAAGGTGAACGATCTTAATTGTAAAGAAAATTGATTAATTAAAAATTTGTTGAAATAAATTGAGGCTAATTACCTGTAAACCCACACTCTAATCCCACTTGCCATGAGGGTTTGGACAACAAGTAAGATTGTCCTGGGGCTATCAGTCAATTAAAATTTCTACAAAAACTCCAGTTCAGAGGCTCTGCATTGAAAGCTGTTTGCACCTCTGGGGTATATAGATAAGTATAAACATAAACGTATGAGCAAGGATCGTGATTGTTGACTTGAAATTTTGAAATTTCAAGTTTGAATCTTTGTCTTGTACAATTGTACTGATCACATATATATATATATATATGTGTGTGTATGTATATTGGAAGTTTATGTTGATTTATTATAAAATATGATTTGAATTACTAAAATTGTGTTGTAATGTCTAAGTTGAATGTAACATGGACTTACATGTTGGCTCAATGCACTCCAAGAGGGAGGTAAATTGGAGTTTAAAAATTTCTTTATTTTTACAACCATAAAGTAAAAAATTAAAAAGAGTAAGGAAGAAGAGTTTACACAATAATTTTATAAAGTTTCAATCCAATCACTTGAAGCCTAATTCTCTATCTTAGTTTCATTCACCAAAAATTTCCTCACTCTCCACTAAGAAGAACAAGGGTAGCTTAAAGAAGCCACTTAATCCTCCTTAAAGAAGCCACTTAATCCTCTTACAAGAAGATGAGATTTTCTCTCAAATCTTACCCCTTTACAAGACAAACCTAAGATCCTCACTACAAATCATTTTTGAAAGAATAATCATACCTCTAAGATAACTCACAAATAGAACCATAAAAGGATTACAAGCAAAAATTACTCAAAGATCAAAATCTCAAGTTAAAACACAAATTGGTAGGTAAAGATATTCAGTATAATATCTAAAAACTTGTTTCAGATTTTCTACAACCATTTTTATATCTCGTTGGTCAAAAATAGCTGTTTCTAGCCGTTATGATTCATTAAATGCTCAACAGATCAATTTTAGTTCACTGCAGATTTGTCAATAAAGCTAGCTCTACCTTCATAACTGACTTTGCAAAGCCAACTTTCATCCCTAGGGCCAACTTTCTTGCTCTTCTTGCACATTCTATTTTTTTGAAAAGTTGATTGCAAAATGTAAAGGCAGTTTAAGAAATCTGACTTTAAAAGATTAAAAAAATCCTTTAAATAACTTGACTGTTGAGCATTAAATGTGCCATCACAAACTACTGCAAAGTTATAGCCAGCTTTGTGTCCATTTTCCACATGCGCCGAACTGCAGGTTTAAAGCTTCCACCCATAAAGCCAGCTGCAGTGTTGAAAGCTAGCTCTTTGTACTTTTTTCACCAAAGCCTACTACAAAAATGTAGAGCTGGCTCTCTACACCCAATTCATCATTTTTGATCCATTTTTAGTGTAGTCCAAATTCACTTACTTTTGCAATCTTCTACACATTTAGATGAACAAGTTAATCATTCAAATGTATTTTATAATCATCAAAATCATAAGTACAACAATCTCTCCTTTTTGGATGATGATCAAACACTTTGAGAATAAATTGATGAAAGCACATATGTAGTCCAATATTAACAAGAAATTTTAGCACCAAAGCAATCTAGAAAATGACAGTAAACCATAAAAAATCAGCATACTTTCTCCCCTTTTTGTCATCCATAAAAAAGTATAGAAACATAACCAAATAAGCTCCCCCTTAACTCATGCATATCAACATTTACATCATCAAAAATATGTAATTTAAGCACAATATCCATAGATTACTCCACCTCAATGAAAGCACTTAAGAATGTAATCATCAAAATCATAGGCAACTACAAAGTCATATACCATTAAAATTCACAGCTCATGATAATAAGTTAAAGAAACACGCAAAGATAATGAAGAACAGTATAGCAGTTAACTTTATGAACAAACACAAGATAATAGAATACAATTCATCCTAAAAAAATTTTAAAATGCACGTGCCTAAGATGCCCAGCCTAAAGATTAGCCAAAAGAGAGAAACATCAAGTTAGGTGGCATCAGGTGGGGGTGGAGGAAAAAAGAAACAAGTTGGCAGTTCAGGTGCAGGGAGTCAAGCTCAGGAAGAAGGTAATCTCTTTGATTTTAATTTATTTTGGGATAAGGAAGCCTATGATAAATACAATTTCTTGAAGAATTTGCTTATTCTACCTTGCAATAATGTGAAATTCAATTAATTTACTCAAGGTGATATGCACGTAGAGGAGATATTTAGAGAAATTGAGTGGATTAATTTTCTAGAAATTAAAGAACCTGTGTGTACAATGATGTTGTTTATCAGTTATATAGCAATTTGAAACTAAAAAAAGAGAAGTGCAAAACCATGGTTTCTGGGATACCCATTTCGTTCTCACCTAAGGAAATTTGTAATATATTAGAAATACCTGAGGGAGGAGATAATGAATTTTAAGATGTGAATACAACACTAGTCAGAGCCACTATTGCCTCAAATTGCACTACAGGTTAAATTAATGTAGGCCTTCTTACACCAGAAAACAGAGCATTATAGTGGATTATTAGTCACATTATTACTCAAAGAAAGGGCTATAAATCTGCTGCACTTGTCAGTGATCTCTTGTGGTTTGATTATTTTCTCAAGAGGAAAGGACTAAATCTTGAAAAATTTATTTACCGGAACATGATAAAGAATTTCTCAACTGATATAGGACTTCCTCATGGTACTCTGCTTACTAGATTGGCGAAAAGAAATAATATTGGTCTTACACTTTATAGACTTAGGAAGATAAAAGCTGGAACTACACTCAACAAGGCTTTTTTTGAAAATATGCATTATGAGCTCAAAAATGATGTTTGGATGAAGAAAGGGATCAACCAATGGAACAACAAGGGGATGAAGATGAAGGAGATGGGGACCACAGCATGCAAGAGCAAGAGGAAGAAGGATATAGAAGTGAAAGCCGAAAGCCCTTTCAAGTCACAATGCAAAGAACTCACCAGGAAACCTTAAAGCTTATGGTTAATGAGATTAAGCAGCTGCACACTAATTTCTATAACTTTTGTGATGAGATGAGAGTACGCATGGATTCTATGGACGGAAAGCTTGATCAGACTGTTAACAACCATCATTGTACAGGTTACTTAATTTCTATAAAATTAATCCACTTAATTTCTTTAAATATCTCCCCTGTATGCATATCAAATTGACTGAATTTCATATTATTGCAAGATAAAACAAGTAAATTCTTTAAGAAATTATGATTATCATAAGAATAGATCAGAATCAAAGAGATTACCTTCTTTTTGAGCCTACCCCCCGCACTTAAACGGCCAACTTGTTGCCTTTTGCTTCCACCCCTTCTTGAAGCCATGAGAGAGAACACAACAGCTTCCACACAAAATTGCAGCAAAAACTTGAAGATTGGTCTTGGGTACGCAAGGATTTAGAGATATTTGAGTGTGTAGATGGTGTGTGTGGCAGATCTGGTGAGATTTGGGTGTTTGGGAGGAGAATCGGTGTGATTTTTTTTGGAGAGAAAACAAACCTAGAATGCGAAGAGAGAGAAAGGGCTGAACATAAAAACCGTACAGGAGAACCGGCTTTAATGGTAGAGCCGGCTCTACCGCTAGTTCAAGTCGCATTTGCCTAACGGTAAGCCGGCTGTGACATGAAAGCCGGCTTAAGTTTGGAGACCTCGAACATTCTGACCTTTGTGAAATGGGTGAAGATTGGGCTATTGCTTTCGGCTGGGAGAGATCCAAAATTTCACCCAATGACACTAATTTTAAATACAATATATTCAAATCCAGCTAATTTCTCGACCCATTCGAGAGATTGGGCCCCAAATTCATCAGGCCTAAATTAATAATTTTAGAGACTTTGGAAAAGTTTTGACGGAGGCCTAAAGAACTAACTATAATAAGAGTTTGATATTTTGTAGTTTAAATTGTATTGAATGGTAAAATGTTAGATATTAGATGAAAGGACTTTCTCTTGTTAACAAGAGATTTCTTTTAATTTAATAGTTAATATTTGACAGATCCCTTAAATTTGCTCCTCAAATAAGAAGGTAAAGACATTCATTCATTAAAAAATTAGACTTAAATTGTTTTTTAAAATTATCAATTAAAACAAATCACTAATTATTTTATGTGAAATATCATCATATATTAGAAATTTATTTACCACCTAAGCATGTTTTTAATGAAAAATTAACATATGATAGCATCACACGTTAAATAATGGATGATTTATTTTGATTGAGATTTGAAGGACAATTTGTTCTTATTATTTTTTGAAGAGTGAATCAAT
>BPVZ01000007.1:2031586-2051032 GCA_020521535.1 Rubroshorea leprosula
CTTGTTTTATATCTCTGCATTTGTGCTTGGGTAAATGCACTTGTTTTGAGTGTTTAATTAATGTGTAATTCATTTTCTAACTGCCCTTGTATTTCTCTTTGGTCAACGGTTGGTCACATAGTTCAAAATAGTCATTACTCATCCCTTAAGATCCTTTTCCAATCTGGTCACCATCATATAGGACAGGGACTGATGTGCATAGAACCATAAAAAAATTGGTATTTGGTTATTAGAGGTAAAAGTATTGTACTTCTAGGTCTTGTTTAGCAGTTTTGAATCCTTCCTCATCATTTCCACTGGTGTTTTTATCATTCTATCAGTAGTTTGACTTATTTTTCAGTGTTGATGATGATGTTGATGTTGATTTTGATTTGGTGCATCAAGTATAAAAGATGAGTTCCAATGATTCCATCATCTGTTTATATCTACCCTTCTATTTCAGGGTCACCAGTGATAATGATTTTGAAGACAATATCACAAACGATGATTTCTCTCCTATGGTGGATATGTCAGAGTCATCTGAATGTTCGTCTGTAAGTAGTTTTGAGGAGCAAGCTGAGTTGACAGAGCTGATTAAATATCCTAATAGTTTAATTGGACCCCAAAACAAATATTTCTCTGCCCTAAAGTTTTCCAGTAGTACCAGTATTGATGATTCATTGCAAAAACCACTTTGGAGTGAAAGGTCATGCCACATTGAAAGTGATTCCTGTGAAATTCATGAAAGAACAGATGGTCGTGGTCATTTTATCGATTCACAAAATAATGGAGCAATCTTGAGTCACATATCTTTACCCCTTGAGTCAGAGGAGCGAAACTGGTCATGCAACAATCTCCACTGTGAAGATAGTGTACCTGACAGGAGTTGGCCACTTGGTAGCCTTCTTATAAACCCATTTTATGTTAGAAGGAATGAAATTGATACAAGGTTATATTCGCCTGACTCTAGCGTGAAGTTGAACAATGGAATTGCAAATGGTTGTAAGGATGTCTTATCATATCTTTGCAAATCGATTGCTAGTGGTAATGCTTCAAAAGTGGCAAGATCAGTTGAAGATCAAGCTGAAAATGATCCCACTTCAGATCTATTTAGATTGCAACATTGGAAGCTTAAATACAATAGTGATATTCTAAGTAAGAACCCAGTGCTGGCAAAAAGTAGTTTGCATGAGCCTGTTGACTTGTGCAGCATTTTCAGTCGACAACCTTCTCCTTTCTTTGACTTTTCTTCTGTAAACGACCCTTGCAAAGTTTGTGTTGAAAAGTTAGTGGCTGGCTTTAGCCACGAGTTACCTGGCAACTCCAGTTCTTCTCCGACCAGTGGTAAGAGCAATGAGCAATGTATAGAAGGATGTGGACTTTCTCTCTTGGTTGGTGAGTCAAAAGTTTCTTATGCTCATTCACCTCAGGACTTGAAGAAAAAAAATCAAGAAGGCACCACTTTAACAACTGTTTCTGGTGGGAGTAGTTGGCAGAGTTTGCTAGGTAGTTCTAGCGTCACTTACAATTGTGGGGTTTTAGATTGCCAACAGAATACACCAGTCATGTTTGAGACACCACTTGATTTTGTTATTGACAAGTGCCTACTTCAGGAAATCTCTCTTCAGTATCCTTATATATGTTCAAGATTTATATTGGCATCATTGCCTTGTTTCATGGGTGCTTGTTATTGGATCACGACTCAATTCTCTAATTACAGAAAGAGACATGTTTGGCCTTTTGCATTTACAATTGCCTTTTATGTTCATTTCTGACAACTTTAAATCTATTTATTGTAAGATAATGTTAACAAAAGGTACCCATCCACAACCTGGGAATGAAAACAAACTGGTATTACATTTTTTCAGGTTCACTATATTTATTTAATTCTACAACATTTAGTTTATGATTTCTGTATACCTTTGCAATAGCATCCTGTCCTCATCCTACCAGCCTTGCTGTATTTTCTACAATATCACATCCCATCTACCTGCTCAAATTGTTTGTGTCAGAACAGGAATTATTTTTTGCAGGCTATTTTCTCCCCTTAACTAGTTAAAGATATAACTATGTCAGCAAGTTAACTATCAAGTTGCTTGAAGAAGGGTTTAATTTGCAAGAACATTTGCTGGCTCTGCGGCGGTACCATTTTATGGAACTTGCTGACTGGGCTGATTTGTTTATCATGTCCCTTTGGCATCATGTATGTTTATCTAGTTAGTCTCTAGGTTGAATCATTATCATCATCAATTGACATGATTCACAACCATGATGCCTTTCTAATTATTTCCTTCAACTTGCAATTGGCAGAAATGGTGGGCTACTGAGGCAGATAGGAGAGTTTCAGAAATTCAGGGGCTCCTTGAGTTATCCATTCAGAGGTCATCATGTGAACAAGACCATAAGAGAGATAGGTTATTTGTGTACATGAAAGGAGATGGCATGGTGCCTCTATCGACCTCAACAGTTGGTACAATCCTTTTCAAATCTCTTATCTTCATATTTGTATGATCAAGTCAAGGACTAGCGTTTTAGCATTCTATTTATTTCTTTCCACTTTATTTGTTTTATTTTTATTTTTTTTTACTGATTAGTATGCAACAATGGCAGGAGTTCATTCATTTGATTTTTTGGGTTTGGGCTATAGAGTGGATTGGCCTGTCAATATTATTTTAACTCCTGCTGCATTGAAAATATATGCTGATATATTCAGCTTCCTGATCCAATTGAAGCTTGCTATTTTTTCATTGACTGATGTTTGGTGCTCATTGAAGGTAAGAAACCTCATCAGAAAAAATTTGGAAGTGTAATAGTGCAAATCATGTTAAAGAACTTGATGCTTCATACAGGATGTGATGCACTTGATCAGTAAGAAACACCATTCTGCAGTACATAAACATGAAATTGCCAAGTTTAACATGTTGATGAAGTTGAGGTAAACTAACAGGTTACTTCTTTTAAGTTTTATCTTTATTAGTACATTCTTTATCCCTGTGAGAAATTAGCCACTACTGAAAGCATTTCTCACCAAGTCAGTCAACCTTAGGCATTATTTGTTTCTCCATTTGCAAACTAGTGATTCTTTCCTCTCTTTTTTTTCATTTCTCTTTTGTATGCTAGGCATCAGGTCAATCATTTTGTATCAACATTACAGCAATATGTGCAGTCACAACTGTCGCATGTATCATGGTGCAGGTTTCTTCACTCGTTTAAGCACAAGGTTTGAGGCAGCTTGTGTTTTTCACCTTTTATGGTTTATGTTATGCCAAATTCTTTTTGTCCTTTAGTGATACAGGAAGGTAACTTTCCATCTTTTCCCTTTAGCCATAAAGTATGCTTTAGATAGTGAATAATCCCATCCAAATTGTGTTTCCCCTCTTTGAAATTGCACAAAGATGAATACAGACTTTTCCCTGCTTTGACTTGTTATAAACCTAAATCCTTGATATGGGTTATTGCTTTTGTAGGTCAAAGATATGATGGATCTTGAGTCAGTGCATATGGCATATTTAAGTGATTCCCTACAGATGTAAGTTATATTTCATTATTTTGTTCTCATTTGAAATATGTTTATCGTGTTTATTTTCAAATCTTTTAGCCTTCATTTGTCATAAACTGATTTTCTTTCTTTTTTTCTTTCCTTTTTTTGTTAAACTTCATTCTAAATTAAACAGATGCTTTCTCTCCAAGGAAACACAATCTATAGCCACCATTTTAGAAAGTATTCTGCAGTGTGCACTAGACTTCAGGTCTTGTCTTTCTGGGGCTGTATGGGATATGCGACATGATCAAGGTGATTTGCTGGATAAACTTTCTAGGGTCAATATATCCCAGGTAATCCTCGCATATTGTTCCATGACGTTGCACACTCATCTTAATTTGCATTTTTAATTCCCTAGAAGTTTTTGTATGCGTATCGTTGAGTGCAATACTTGATATTAAAAGGTCATGTCCAATGGGTTTCTATTTTTCACTGTGGAGTGTGGCCATTAACCATTTTGCTGAATAATAAAATAATACCAATATCTTTTATGTTTAAATAAAGATTATAGATCACAAAATAACGACTTTTGAGGCCGCTAATCACATTTGATGTGCAGGTTCTTGCCATAAAGCAGAAGTTTGACAAAAATCTGAAGGAATTGCATCTGTGTTACCTCAAGTCACCAAAACATGGGGAGTTTGGACTCTCCCGTTTCTGGGGATATCTCAACTACAATGACTATTACTTAGATGAAAATGAAATATGCCATTATATCTTTTCAGTCTAAAGCTCCATGCCTTGCTAATTGCATCTGGCAATGCTTTCAACCAATATCTGCGTGAAGACTATCTACATCTTTGCATTGGCTTTCCTGCAGGTTCCTTGTCTATGCAAGGTGAGACATTCACCTTTCTTTGGCTTGGTATACTGAATTGTGATGCATGAGTTAATGGCATGGTGCTTCTGCCATCTTAATTAGTAGAGTAAAGCAAGCCCTACAATTTTCTTGTTGACATATGTATTATAACATTTAGCCTTAGCCTATGCTACATAGTTGCTATATCAAAATGAGCTGCAGTTACATGTATAGTAGTGGAAAATGATTACAGTAAATGTTTGTCCAATATTTCCTGTGTTCCCCCATGTATGCAAAATCAATGTAATTCTGACAATCAACATTATTCCAATATGACATTCATTATGAATATTCTACTTTTCTCATAGTAAAAGGAAAATGATTCACAATCCTTACTTCATAATAGTATCAGAATTCTCTGCATGATAATAATTATGATCCCGTGACAAATTGCATGAATTAATATTTGTATCTATTCTAAGATTGAGATATTGAGTTTTTGTATAAGCTTCGATAGCAAAATAACCTATTTAAGTTTAAGTAATATATTTTTCCTTAAATGCATTTATGAGTAAAATTACATGCCAATTACTGTTGCTGAAGGCGCCACTGGTAAGATCTACAATGTGATACGTGAATCGGTAGGGCATGTCGCATTGGAGTCTCATCTTATTATATTATATTCATAATAAGTCAATACATTTGCTATGTATATATAACGAGAGCCCGGAAATTTTAGGCCAGGAAATTTGAGAAATTTTGGAGAATGCTTTTAGCTGTAATGCACGCGGCAAGCATCTTGGATCCAATTGATATTTTAAAAACAAACTATAACTTTTTTAAAAAGGCAACCTTCAAAACAAAATTTTAATTATTTTTAATTATTGGTACATATTACTAAATTAATTTAAGTGGAAGGAATTTAATTTTTTTAAATAAGGTTTTAAATTTAAATTTTATAAATAAAAAAATAAATATAAAGAGTGTTTTTTATAAAACTTAATACAATTTGATTTTAAATTAATTAATATTTAATAAAATTTTTAGATATTGAAAAGCACATTTAAAAAACAAATGAGTGTTGTAAGAAATAGTTTTTTAACCTATTTTGTAAAGAAGTTTCTTAAAAGTTGCTTTGCACCAAATAAGCCCTCTATTTTTTTTTTTTTATAACAACTATAATTTTTGGAAAAAAGAGAAAGAGGATTGGGCTGGTAATCCTTAAATTTTAACCGAGTGGTAAGTAATATCATTTTTACCTACCCATTCGTGAGGTTGAAGCAAGCACCATTGTTACTAAAAAGACAGGCGCAAGACATTATTTTTTTTAGAAAATATGTGAATTAGTTGGAAGGCTCGTTTAAAAAAAAAAAAAAAGAAAAGAAAGAAAGAAAGAAAAAAAAGTTGAGAGTGAAAATGAAGATTTAAACTATGTTATACAGGGGGGAAGCTCCTCATGCTAATAAATGCCCTCCTTACCATAAAACCCTTTTTTTTTTTTTTCTAACAATTTGTAATTATTTATGGAGTTAATTGGAGGAAGGAGAAAAAGGATTTTGTGGAGTTCGAATGTAAAACCCATAAAAATAAACAGTTCTAACTTAAAATCTAATATCACTGAATAGGAGGGTATCTATTTAAATCTTTTTTCTTTTTGGGTCAGAACCATAAAACATTTTTGACAACTTTTAAGAAGTGTTCTTGGGAGTCTCGGGACTTGCGAAACTACTTATATTTTATGATATCATTACTAGGTGTATTGTGGTCGCAGGAGTCTTGGATCCAGTAAAGCAGCAGCAGTTAACTAGTACATCATTTTTTTTTAGCAAAAGTACTTTTTAAGTCCCTAACTTATTTTAAAATAATATTTAAATTCTTAAACTAAAAAGAAAATAAATAAATCTTTTAACTTTATTAACTATGTAAATAAACTCTTCTCATAAATTTTTCAAATGATATTTCATGTTTATTATCAACTTAAAAGCATGAACACCTATTAATAAAAAGAGTTTATTTACATTGTTATTAGAGTTGAAGGGTGTATCTACTTTATTTTTAGTTTAGGTACTTAAATATTATTTTGAGATAAGTTTGGGGGCTTAAGAAGGGTTTTTGCTTTTTTTTTTTTTAGTTCTAATTCATCGTTTACTTGTATTTTTCTATTTCAATGGTCGCAATAATTTTGAGGATAGAAATTTAGAATTCGAGCGAAGCTTCTTGTCTATCATAATCCCCAGAAAAATGAAAAGGATAATTTTTCTTTTTTGCGTCTTTGCCTTTCCTCTTTGGCGAGCTATTTCTTGAGTCTCTGTTCGGTGCATGGAAGAAGGTCAAAATTTGGCTTCTTTTTTGAGAATGTATCTTTCGAACGGGACAGCAAAACTGACAACACGAAATGAAGGAAAAAAAAAAATTATATATATATATTGGAATTTAATGAAAATGGAATAGTTAAGGCTATAGACAAAGACATCAACAAACATCATTTTTTTTTTTTTTTTTTTTTACCTGCTTCTTTTCCTTGAGAAATTATTTTGTTTTTAGTATGGTAGATTGTTAGTGATTCAGAGAAATGGAGGAAGAGCAGAGTGAGAGAGGAATTCAGAGGTTGGTTTTTGCAGTTAATGGACAGAGGTTTGAGCTATCCCACGCTGACCCTTCTACTACTTTGCTTGAGTTCTTGCGTTCGGAGACTCCATTCAAGAGTGTCAAGCTCAGCTGTGGGGAAGGTCTCTCCTTTTGCTCTTCTGCTTCATAGATAATTATTAGCTGTGTTCTTTTTGTGTGTCTTGGTTATGGTGGTTTTGTGAGGTTATTTCCTTGGATAAGGATTTAATCAATCAACAACGTTTGTTTTAATCTGGGGTTGACATTTCCTGTTTGATGGGATAACGGATTTTCTTCAAATGAATGGCGAATGGATGTATGGATGCACTTTTGTATCATGTTAGGATGTCTATGCCTGTTTGATTGAATTTAACTACAAAAACTAATGTATTATTTGGTTGTATGAAGCCAATATGAATGGATTCTTTGGTGATATTGTTGCTTTCTGAAGGCTAGATGGATGTTCTTCTGAAATACAAGTTTATGGTTTTTGGCTGCTGAATTGGATATGGTTTCTTTCTTCTTTCTTATGCATTTTAGTGTTTGACTGGGTTGGTGGACTATATATGTGACTCCTTGAAATGGGTTGTTCATTTTTTGTTTACTATTGATCTACAAGGAGGTTCAGGAGAAGCTAGTTTCTTGTCTCATATTTGTTTGCTTGTTAATGTACTTGTTTATTTCGTTTAATCATTGTCCAAACAGGAGGCTGTGGTGCCTGTGTTGTCCTACTGTCCAAGTATGATCCTGTCACAGACCAAATAGAGGATTTTACCATCAGTTCATGCCTCACATTGCTCTGCAGTCTAAATGGCTGTTCAATCACAACAGCTGAGGGGATCGGGAACAGCAAAGTTGGATTCCACCCAATTCAGGAAAGATTTGCTGGTTTCCATGCTTCTCAATGTGGTTTTTGCACGCCTGGGATGTGTGTTTCTCTATATGCTGCTATTGTTAATGCTGAAAAGACTCTTCGGCCAGAACCCTCACCTGGATTCTCCAAGCTGACAGTCTGTGAAGCTGAAAAGGCAATTGCAGGAAATCTTTGTCGGTGTACTGGTTACCGATCCATTATTGATGCTTGTAAAAGTTTTGCAGCTGATGTTGATATGGAGGATTTGGGGTTAAACTCCTTTTGGAGAAAAGGAGAGAGTAACGAAGTGAAACAGAGTAGATTACCCTTGTTAAGATGTCATAATGCAATTTGTAAGTTTCCTGAGTTCTTGAAGGAGGAAATCAAGGCAGCTGCCTCTGTGGCTTCTGAAGGAAACTGTTGGTATAGTCCTGTTAGTCTTCAGCAGCTACAGAGCTTGTTGCAACCCAATGAGGCCAAGAATGGAACATCAACAAAATTTGTTGTTGGTAATACAGGAATGGGGTACTATAAAGAGTTAGAACAATATGACAAATACATTAATTTGAAATATATTCCTGAGCTCTCAATGATTAGGAAAGATGAGACAGGAATAGAAATTGGAGCAGCTGTGACAATCACCAAGGCCATTGAAATTCTAAGGGAAGAAAACAAAGGTGAATTTTACCAAGAAGGTAAGATGGTATTTATAAAAATTGCTGATCATATGGAAAAGATTGCTTCAGGGTTCATAAGGAATTCAGCTAGCATAGGGGGAAATCTTGTGATGGCACAGAGGAAATCTTTTCCATCAGATCTTACTACAGTACTGCTTGCTGTGGGTACAATGGTGAATATAATGGGTGGTCAGAGACAGGAGAGACTTACGTTGGAGGAGTTCCTTGGGAAACCTCCACTGGATTCAAGAAGTGTTCTTCTAAGCATTAGAATCCCACGCTGGAATTTAAGTAGAGATGTTTCTTCCAAAACCAACACTGAGATACTATTTGAAACCTATCGAGCTGCACCACGACCTCTTGGAAATGCATTGCCCTATTTGAATGCTGCTCTCTTGGCTGAGATTTTCCCCCGTGAAACTTCTAACAGAATAATAATAACTAGTTGTCGGCTGGCTTTTGGTGCTTATGGGACCAAACACTCTATCAGAGCATGGAAGGTTGAAGAATTTCTTACTGGAAAGGTGTTAACTATTGGAATTCTGTATGATGCTATTAAATTGCTTGAAACTATTGTAATACCTGAAGATGATACCTCCTACTCCACTTATAGGTCAAGTTTGGCTACAGCCTTCCTTTTCAAGTTCTTAAGCCCCTTAATTGACACCAATGCTGAAATTTCTAATGCTTTGTTGAATGGATATACTAGTTATCAGTTGCCAAAGAATTCTAGAACAAAACAGAACTATGATCAGTATGGTGAAATAAAATCCCCAACTTTGTTATCATCTGCAAAGCAGGTATTTCAATTAAGTAAAGAATATCATCCAGTGGGTGAGCCACTAACAAAATCTGGAGCTGCCATCCAAGCTTCTGGTTTGTCATGTGTTCTGATTCCATTGTTTCATTAAAAATTCAAGTTTATTTTATTGACAATTTTCTTCTAAGAGTCACTTTTGCCAATTATGTAGGTGAGGCTGTTTATGTGGATGATATTCCATCTCCAAGAAATTGTCTACATGGAGCATTTATATATAGCACAAAGCCTTTGGCACGGGTGAATGGTATAAAATTTAAGCCTGGATTGGATGAAGTCTCTGCACTTATTTCTTTCAAAGACATTCCTGGAGAGAATGTAGGTTCAATGACCATATTTGGTACCGAGCCTTTGTTTGCTGATGAGCTTACTCAGTGTGCTGGTGAACGCATTGCCTTTGTGGTGATTACATGGTTTTGTCCCTTTTTTTTTTTTTTTATCCTGTTTGATACTGGAGGTCAAGTTTCTTTTTATAGGTTTTTGATTCCAATCTCTCAATTAAATGATATTTTCAGCAATTTGATAATTGAAATGACCTTTTCAGGTTGCAGATACACAAAAGCATGCGGACATGGCAGCAAATGTTGCTGTGGTTGATTATGACATGGAAAATCTAGAACCACCAATATTATCTGTAGAAGAGGCTGTCAAGAGATCTAGCTTTTTTGATGTCCCTCCTTTCCTTAACCCAAAACAGGTTGGTGATATATCAAAGGGAATGGCTGACGCTGATAATAAGATTCTCTCTGCTGAGGTAATTTATGATTCATAAACTCTTATCTGATGCTTCTGTGCTCCCTCCTTCTATCTTCCTTCCTTTCTGACCTACTAACTCCACCAGTTTCTCTCTTGTTTTTCTCTGTTTCTGCGACCAATATTTTTCAATTTTTTAATTTCTTGTAAATTTAGCCATATTTAAAATTCAGATAGGACCATCTATTCGTGTAGCTAACCTGATTATTAACTTTTGTCATGGAAGTTCACTAATTCTTTTTTTCTGTTTTTTGGGATCAATAAGTCTACTAATCTGTCCGTTGAATTGTTAGATCCAACTTGGTTCGCAATACTATTTCTATATGGAGACACAAACTGCACTTGCCGTGCCAGATGAAGACAACTGCATGGTAGTATACAGTTCAATTCAGTGCCCTGAATTTGCACATGTGACTATAGCCAAATGCCTTGGTATTCCTGAACATAATGTGCGTGTGATTACAAGAAGGGTTGGTGGAGGATTTGGAGGAAAGGCCATAAAAGCCATGCCCGTAAGTATCATGCTGTGTACTTTCCCAGTTCATTACTTTGTTATCTTCTTTATGTAAAAATCTGCTTGTCCATTGTTGAGGGGCATGTCTTTCCTATTTCCATGTCTCAAACAAAATGTTTTGAGAACCCGAAATGAATAAAGACTATACAGTTAGAATCATTAGATGAGAGATTTATATTCTGTTTGATGTCAAAATAATCCCAATCCTTGACATTTTTTCTCTTGAAGTCTAACGCCTTTTTAACTTGGCTATAAGAAGAAAATGCATCTCTCAATTTGATTAACTGGACGATGACAGAGACTAACTAGAGGCAGGCAGGTTTTTTCTAACAGTGAAATGCTTAATAAATGTGGAATATCTGGGTAGTCAATAGCATTGAAGTTAACCATCTCTATAAGTGGCATTTATGATTTAACAGTAGCTCCATCTTGTAAATCAACGCTATCTTAACTGCAATGTCTTGGTCAGTTATCTTTATCAGTTATATATTTCCTTCCTGAAGCTACCAGACTACTTACAAGGTCATTTTGTAGGTTGCTACTGCATGTGCTCTTGCTGCTTACAAATTAGGCCATCCAGTCAGGATATATCTCAATCGCAAGACTGACATGATAATGGCTGGAGGAAGGCATCCAATGAAAATAACTTACAGTGTAGGATTCAAAAATAATGGGAAGATTACAGGCCTACAACTTGAAATATTAATTAATGCAGGGATGTCTGCTGATATAAGTCCAATGATGCCGCATAATATGCTTGGTGCACTTAAAAAGTATGACTGGGGTGCTTTGTCTTTTGATATAAAAATATGCAGAACAAACCTGCCGAGTAGATCAGCAATGCGTGCCCCTGGTGAGGTACAGGGATCATTTATTGCTGAAGCTGTGATTGAACATGTAGCATCAACCCTTTCCACGGATGTCGATTCTGTGAGACATATTAATCTCCACAGCTATGAAAGCCTTCGTTTATTCTTTGAGGACAGTTCAGGTGAACCTTTGGAGTATACATTACCAACAATTTGGGATAAGTTGGCCTTGTCTTCAAGCTTTGAACAAAGGACTAAAATGATAAAAGAGTTTAATAAGCATAATAGATGGGTAAAAAGAGGTATTTCACGAGTGCCAATTGTGCATCAAGTGACGCTGAGACCAACCCCAGGGAAAGTAAGTATCCTTAGTGATGGATCTATTGTTGTTGAAGTAGGAGGAATTGAGCTTGGACAGGGGCTCTGGACAAAAGTCAAACAGATGACAGCATATGCTCTTAGCTTGATTCAATGTGATGGAACAGAAGACCTCTTGGAGAAAGTTAGGGTCATACAGTCTGATACCTTGAGTTTAATTCAAGGGGGTTTTACTGCTGGTAGTACTACATCAGAATCAAGCTGTGAAGCAGTTAGGCTGTGCTGCAAGATATTGGTTGACAGACTCACCCCTCTCAAGGAAAAGTTGGCAGAGCAAATGGGAGCTGTAAAGTGGGAGACCCTAATTCTTCAGGTAGCTCTCTGCACTCTCAGAAGTTGTTGAGGTACAGATTGTTCAGGAGATATTGTAGTATTTTCTTTAGATACATACTGGATTAGATAAACTTTTCTCTACCTACCAAATGCAGGCATATCTAAATGCTGTGGACTTGTCAACAAATACACTATATGTACCTGGGTTTTCTTCCATGGGTTACCTCAACTATGGTGCTTCAGTGAGTGAGGTCAGTTTATACATGGCTAGATTTCATTTTATGATACCATTCTTCTTTTGTTAGCGTGATCTTATGGATACTAATTTTGAAGCTATGACACTACAGGTGGAGGTAAACCTTCTAACAGGAGAAACCACAATTTTGCGCACAGATATTATATATGACTGTGGCCAGAGCTTAAACCCTGCTGTGGATTTAGGGCAGGTTAGCCAGATATACTCTTTTTGACTTCAAATATTGGTTCTGAAGCATGCTATGCCCTCCCCTGTTATACATTTATGCACATACTTACAGTAGAATGAGTCTCTCCAGTGTTCATTTGTGAATAGATCTATTAAACGTAAGGTTTTTTTTTTTTTTTTACTAATGCAGATTGAGGGAGCTTTTGTTCAAGGAATTGGGTTCTTTATGTTTGAGGAATACTCAGAAAATTCAGACGGATTAGTGGTTGCAGAAGGCACCTGGACATACAAGATCCCCACAGTGGACACCATACCTAAACAGTTTAATGTCGAAATCCTTAGCAGTGGACATCATCAAAAGCGCGTGCTATCATCCAAAGGCAAGTTAAACATTCATCAAATTCATCACATTTGTGTGTCAGTAATCTCTGCATGTTTCAAATTTTCACCTTGATCTAAACTGTAAGCTCTTCAATATGTTTGTTCTCTCTTTTTGCAGCTTCTGGTGAACCACCGTTACTTCTGGCGGTGTCAATTCACTGTGCTACAAGAGCAGCCATAAAAGAAGCCCGGAAACAACTTCTTTCATGGTGCGGCCAAGACGGGTCTGATTCAACATTCAAGTTGCCGGTACCTGCCACCATGCCTATTGTTAAGGAGCTCTGTGGTCTTGATAGTGTGGAGAGGTTCCTGCAGTGGACAATGGCCATAAAGAGTGAGAATTCTGCATAAGCTGTAGTGTTTCCACACACAAACAGGGTAGATTCAGGTTTGTTAGAAACAAGAGAAAAATCTTAATTTTTTCATGATAATTAAAACAGGGTAGATTGAGTAGTTTGTCATGATCATATGGTCATGGTGGAATGGGAACCATAGTCCAACCTTTCTAGTGACAGTTAAAGTCTTGAACCGACCCGTTTCACACATCCATATATTTTTCCCTTTCCATGGTTAGACACTTAGACTTTAAACTTCTAAGCTTTTATTACATGGGATTTATTTTTCTTCAATGATAAATGTTATGTTATAAAATAAGTGATACTTGACTATGAAAAAGTAGAAATATATAAAGATAAGGTAAGGCAATGAGGTAAGAAGAGAAGAGAAAGTATGGAAAATAATTTGAGCTTTCTATGCTTCCATTTCTTTCACTCTTCAGTTTTTGTTTTTAATTTCATATAATATCAATCTATATATAAATTAAAAGATAATGAATATTACATAAATTCAATGGATGAATTTAATTAAATTCATGGATGAAACTTAATTAGAATATTAAATAAAATTTGTTAATTTCATGAATATGGCGAGTCAATTAATATAACAGTTCATTGAATAAAGTTTAATAGGTGAAAGGACAAAAGTAAAATATGTATTCATTTGTATAATTGATAATTGTAATTTAATTATATACTCTTTGAATTTATGGTACAAATATATTAACTAATATCAACATTTGAAGCCTTGGTATTAACATTTGCTATTCCCCGTGTTCAAATATATATATATATAAACATTTAATTGTGTATATAAACCAACAAACCGTTCATAAAAAAAAAAAAAAAATCAGTTAACCATATATAGCCACAATAATTTCTTATTGACAAAATTATATATATTTATACTTTTTTTATGTAGAGGAAAAATGCGGTAATTAATAATAATATTTTTCGAAAAAAAGCATAGTTAATAACCTTAAATAGATTAAATTAGAGTACACATACTCAATTTTCAAAAGGTGACAAAGTTTATCCTTAATAAATGAGCGCGTGAAGAAGACGCAACATAATATTACCGTTAAATAATATTACCGTTTAGAGGCTAAACCGCCTTAATCACGTCCATAAAAAGCAGCCCTCCCCGTTTTTTCCTTCCCGCTGCCACTCAAACACAAGAGTCGCCGATGATCGTCTCCAAGTTTTGGTTTCTAAACATCTTCCTCTCTCTAGACTCTAGAGTAAGGTTCCCACTGCCATCGACGGAGGTGGTTTTTGCTAGCCCCTCTGCCGTCGTCAACCCTCGCCGCCCATGGTCACCCCCACCTCCACCACTGTTCTTCCTGTCCCTGCTCCTGTTCTCTCCCTTTTGAACCCTAAATCTTCAAAAACCTCAGAACCCACTGCCCACGATTACCCTCTACACACTCCACAGATCACAGATCTCAGAATGGAAGGTGCAAACCCGAAGCCCAAAACACCCGTGAACCCACTTTCCCAACCTCACCCCTATACCATAGAGGAGGAACCTCCCGATTCTGTGTCCTCATCTCCTGATGCCTGTTGCTTCAATCTGCCAAAGTCCAGGTCTCCCTTGGTTTGTGCAAAGTTTAGTTTCTTTATATTTTTTTTATGATCTAAGTTTAATAATTTTCATAGTTTCTGAGAAAATTTCACAAAAGTCAATTGGACTGGGTGCTTGGGTGTATGTTTTGGTTTTGAGAAAAAATACATGAAATTGCTGTTCTTTGGTATCTGCCTTTTAGGAATTTCTTGTCTTAATTAATGGAGTTTTTAAGCTCTTCGTGGTTTGTTTATTATATAAAAGTATTTGCTTATGATATTTTGACGTGTTTTTTGCATGGGGATTGAGCGGTTCTGGTGTTTGATAGCAATAAGCTTGGCAACATGAAATCAAATGGGGAATTACATGCATGTGATTGGAATTTCAGGTTTTTCTTCGAAATATTCACAGCGTTTTAGTTGATTGAAGATTCAATTCTGCTATATATGATACACGTCAGCTTTTTAGAGATAACTCTTCAATGCTTAAGGAATGATATCTACCCTGATGCTATCTTAATTACAATTTTGTTGTCATTGTGAAAACTTTGTCATTTGTTTGGACTTGGTTCTTTTCACGGCGTTTACACTCCAAATGTTCCTTGTTGTGAAGGCAAAATTTTTTTGTTAAACTTTAATGGCATTATTCCCACTTTACTAAAGTGGATCTGGAAGATTAACACTTTACCAAGAATCCAACACTTCATATGGTTGCTTAATCGTGGAAGATAACTCACTAAGGACATGCTCTATGGTTGGGGTATTGGTGATTCCAACCTTTGTCCTATTTGCAATACCTTCCCTGAAACTCTTGATCACGTCTTTAGAGAATGCTTATTTTGCTAGTCTTTTATGGACGGTTCTCACTCCCTATTCTGTTATTTCCTGCTTTCAAGGTCTCATTTTTCAAGCTTGGTTAAAAACCAACTGTTGTTTGCAATCCGAATTTAATGGGATCAAGTGGAACACTATGTTCTCCTTTATCATTTGGTCTCTTTGGTATTTTAGGAAACAACAACTTCATCATGGCAAGAGATTTAATATCCGTCTTGTAAAGTAATTTATTTGCTCTAAAGTTGCTGAATTTCCAAAACTCTCTTAGTGTGCAGAAAGCTCCCCAGTCTAGAACCTGTATAGATGGGTGCTGGAAGCCTCCACCAATTGATGTTATTAAATTAAATACAGATGGGGCTGCTAGTACCAGTTCTGGTCAAGCCGGAGCTGGGGGTGTGTTTAGAGATCATGGGGGCTATTGGTTGTTGGGGTACACATGAAACATTGGCCACACTAATAGTCTTGCTGTGGAGTTATGGGCCATTCAAGATGGTCTTAGCTTTGCTGTTGCTAGAGGCTTTACAAAGATCATTGTGGAAACTGATTCAAAAGTTGCTGTTACTTTGCTTAATTCTGACCGTAATAGTTTTCATCCATTTGCTACTCTCCTTGATGATTGCAGGGCTCTCCTACGCCAACCTCCTGAAGTTCAGCTGCGTCACATCTACCGCGAAGCCAACACTGCTGCGGATCTTTTGGCTAAGATGGGAACTACTTTAGTTTCTTCTGTTGTTGTTTTGGAACAGTGTCCTGCTGATATGTATAATATGCTTTATCTTGATGTAATGGGGAACTCGCTTCCCAGAAACATTGTTACCTAATGCTATTCCCATCTTTTTCTACCTAAAAAAAAAAAAAACAGCTTAACACTTCTGTCACTGTGTTGTTTACTTTTAGAAAGTCGTCAATAGGTGTGCACTTGATCAATGGGTTTCTTCAACAGAACAACTTTTACGTGTGCCATGTAAGGAACTGGATCAAAGCAATATATCAATTTTTGGTGCATCTTGGAAGCTTTTAAACATCATTTCTTTTACATGGTATATATTCGTATTTTGCTGCTTTCTTTTTTCTATGCAATGGCACAACTAAATCTCATTAGCAGTGCACTAGATGAGGGTTATATATCCATTTCTCGCAGTACTTGGTGTGTACTTTAATTCATTATTCCTTTTGCTTTTCTTGTAAATTTTCTCTTTCTGTTGGTTAATATTGTTTGATGGATGCCATATAAGAACCATGGACGAGTGATGCAACCAAGAGTGTAAGTTTGCAGCAGTTTAATGCAATATGGTGGAAATTCCAACTTATTTTCTATTGAGTACATCATCTACTTGCCTACTTTTGGATGTAATTCAACATTTGGCTCACTTCTAGGACTAATGCCATTATAATCGTCATCATCACAATGATAGAGAAACTACTTGTGATGCTACAGGGGTAGACAAATTGTTGTTCTACATTTGACATGGGATGGCCACAGATACCTCTTCTAAGATATTTAGTTAGTTTCTTGGCATGATATATTTTGTTCTTTTAATCTTTTCTCACTAAAAATGTCAACATTTGTGATGCTGTTCCAATGCTGTCTAACTCTATCCATCCATAGCAGTGATGTAGGCCCTTTGGGTTAGTATTTGTCAAGCTGAACAGTCCTCACCAGTGAATGAACCCCAATTGACACTTGGAACTAACTCTTTATATTTTTAATTCATATCACTTCGATAGGAAACTGCTATCTAATGAATATTTGTTATAATTCCTTTTTTTTTGTTTTGAATTCAATACCTGTTATAATTATGTTCTTCATGTTTTGTGTATCTCTATGATAATGTTGTTTTCTTGTGCGGAGTAACCTTGTTCAGTAATGTCAGTGAATATATTCATAATTTTTCCCTTTCTAATTAGTGTGTTTGTCATGCATGGTTACAGCTAATTCTAATTAGAAGAGTTGATGGGAGCTCTTGGCTGGAGCTTGCAGCATACACATATTCTTCCAAGGTACATGATTTACTTGTTATTAGCATTCATTCCTTCATTCATACATTCATTTATTTATTCATGTGTTCATCATTCATGCATTCATGGTTCATGCATTCATATATACATACATGCATACATAAATATATTCATGCATTCATTCATTCATGTGCTCATCATTCTTGCATTCTTGCATTCATGCACACATTCATACATGAGTAAATTTATTCATTCACTCATGCCTACATTCATTCATTCACATTCATACATACATACATACATGCAGATATACATACATATCTACATTCATCTTTCTTGCATTCATTATCTATGAATACATACATTAACTCATTCATGCATGTGCATTCATTCATTCTTTTAAACAAGGACCATCACTTTTTTGAATAAAAATATCAAACTTTGTTATTATTTTTTTAATAAATCTGGCCAGCCTCAAGCATGAGTTATATAGGACACAAAAATCTATGATAAAAGTTTATTTTTACTGAAAATTTTCACAAATAATTTTTTAAATAAATTTAGTCTAGAACATGAGTTTACAGCACATGGCTTGACTCAAATTAGATTCATAACTGATTTTCAATAAAATCATCAAGACTCATAATTTTTTTAGATATCCAGCATGAGTGTTTGGTGTAATCATTAAGAAAGTATTTGCTTTTTCTTTTTTTTTTTTAAACAATAATAAAATGATATAGAGATAAAATAAACCACAACTCCAAAATGAATTTTCAATTTTTAAATGATTTTGAATCAGCAATTTAGTTATTTCATAAGCTTTGAAGTTGTTGTGCACTTTCCCCCGGATTTACCTGAAGCATGTGGAATGAGGAAGAGTAACATGGTAGCTGATATGTTAGCTAAGAAAGGGGTCCAAACCTCTTATGCCCTTCATATTTTGTATGATTGTCCACCTATGTGAACCTTTTGTGTTTTGCTGACTCTGTAGGAGTTTGCTACCCCAGATCTCAAGTATTTATAATATACATTTCTCCTTTATCCAAAAAAAAAGCTTTGAAGTTGCAGTTGCAGGTGGACGTTATTATACTTATTTATTTATGTCTCCTGCTTTGGCTTTGTGGAATTGGTCCTCTCCCGACCGAAAAAAAAAAAAAGCCTAAAATGATATCTTATCTTTATATGAGTGCATAAATGAATACAGAAGGTAAAGTGTTTGCGTGCTATTCTCTTCTCATATCATGTAGCTTAACAAACACTAACTAATGAACATTTTGTAGCAACATTAAAAGATAACATTATGGAAGTTTGATTGATGTTTATTGAAATTATAATTAATTTCCAAACATGAGACTCTAAATTTTTAAAAGATAAAATTGACACTTTTTCCAAATACAAAATATAAAATATTGTTTATTTTGAAGTATATTATGTACCCTCTTATATTAAAGGTTAAATTCTCAATTTGGTTTTTGAATCATTGACGGACCTTCGATTTAGTTCCTGAACTAAAAAATTTCATGATTTGGTCCCTGAACTATTGTATGAACCATCGATTTGGTTCCTATTATTTACCAATTTGCTCTAAGTTGATCATTACATTCAAAAAACAACTAACGTGTCTGTTACTTAATGACGAAAAATAGTAACTTAACAACAAAAAACAGTAACTTAACGGTCACATGTCATATTAATAACAAAATACGTCAGTTAGTTTTTGTATGAAAGAATCAATTTGGGATAAATTGGCAAACAATATAGACCAAATTGGGGTCTGTACAATAGTTTAGGGATCAAATCAGGGATTTTTTTAGTTTAGGAACCAAATTAAGGATCCGTACAATAGTTTAGACCAAATTGAAGATTTAACTTATATTAAAATAACAGTATTTTTTAAAAAAGATTATTATTTTTTATTTTTTAAAATAAATAATTTTTTTTTTCTACAAG
>BPVZ01000007.1:2051132-2063739 GCA_020521535.1 Rubroshorea leprosula
AAAATATTGTTTATTTTGAAGTATATTATGTACCCTCTTATATTAAAGGTTAAATTCTCAATTTGGTTTCTGAACCATTGACGGACCTCTGATTTAGTTCCTGAACTAAAAAATTTCATGATTTGGTCCTTGAACTATTTTATGGACCCCCGATTTGGTCCCTATTGTTTACCAATTTGCCCTAAGTTGATCCTTACGTTCAAAAAACAACTAACGTGTTTATTACTTAATGACGAAAAATAGTAACTTAACAACAAAAAACAGTAACTTGACGGTCACGTGTCATATTAATAACAAAATACGTCAGTTAGTTTTTGTATGAAAGAATCAATTTGGGGTAAATTGGCAAACAATATGGACCAAATTGGGGATCCCTACAATAGTTTAGGGACCAAATCAGGGATTTTTTTTAGTTTAGGGACCAAATTAGGAATCCGTACAATAGTTTAAGAACCAAATTGAAAATTTAACTTATATTAAAATAACATTATTTTTAAAAAAAGATTACTATTATTTTTTATTTTTTAAAATAAATAAAAAAATTTTTTCTACAAGAGTAGCACATAGACACAAGAGAAAAACAGCAGAAAAAAAAAAAAAACGATCATCTTATTGGAGTATTATCCTAAACCATTCTACTACCATATTCATACTTCTATCCTAAACCATTTGGCAAAACATTACAAGCAGTATTAAACACTGACTATTTTAACACCAAATTTTCTTTATTCATTAGGAACAAAAATTTTCAAAGAGCACTGCCGACATCAATTGGGTTGTTGATCTTTGTTTTCCCCCTTCGTGCCAACGTGTCCATTTATGTTCCAATTTAGCCAATCAGCAAGTGCAAGTCGAAAATTCAGAAGTTGATACCATCAGAAAAGGATTTTAGAATATTGTTTCTCATATTGCTTACATTTGTTAAAAACATCAGTTTAGGAATGTCATAAAATATATATATATATATATATATCAGTTTTTCTTATTGCACCAAGGTAATGTTGGAACGTGCTTTCAAAATTACTTGAAGAAAAATTTTGGTATCAAAATATGTAAAAATTAACTTAAAGATATTTTAATCATAAATTATAAAAAAATAATAATACTGTAAATATGTAGATCAATTAATATATTTTACTAAATAAAAAGAGCTGATTATAAAGTGTTGCATTATGTTTTAAAGGGTATTTATATTCAAATATAATTAATAATTAATTTTTAATAATTAATAATTTAAAATATTTAATTTATTTAAATAGAACTTTTTGAAACTCCAAAATAAGCACCTTTGAGTATTGCATAAAAAAAAATTTTTTGTCCCATCATTTCCTTAGAAGAGTTCTGTCTCTCTCTTTTTTATTTTTTTAATAGTTAATCATAATTCATAAATAATTTTTTTAAATAAAATATTATGTTATTTGAACTCAAATTTCGAAAAAAAATATACACTTCACTAAGATGATAAGAATTACTTGGTCAATGGGGCAGGTATAATTCATAAATACATATTTACCTCTAAAGCAAGGGAGAGGAAATAGGAAACTCGGGGTTCGATTCGAACCGCCCTGTGTGATTTTCCATTCCCTCCCAAGCAAGTGGCTTTAGTTTAGTCACCACTACCCCGTATATGCTTCCACCGACCTTTCTGTGGGACAAATTTCTCATTTTTAATCCTGCATAAATTTTGAGGAAAAAGATTTCAACTCAATACTTAAAATTAAAAAAAAAAAAGTATCTTCTACAACAAAATTTTTAATTAATTGTCCTTTTGGCAGGTGCTTTCTACCGAACAAATTAGGATTACTTTTATCACAATTTTTCATAATAAATGTGATGTTGATATGATATTGGGTGTGGTTCTACCATGTCCGTATCCATAATGATGCAACCAAACCATGCCTGTCTGCAAGAAAGGCACACAGTTTTGGACCAGAGTGGGACAATAAAAAAAGTAGGCATGGTTTCTACAAGGACTCTAAGTGCTTGTTCTCAGTAACTTTTGAGTCTCTGACAGGTCTGTGTATCTTTAATCCTCTTATCCTCCTGAGTCCACCATTGTTTCTTGTCATCAAGATACAATGTAAGTGCAAAGTTTATACCTTTCTACATTTCTTCAACAGTGGAGCATTTTCCTCTTCATAAATGCGTAAATGAGGTTTTGAAGCTTACAAGTTTCTGTATGATGCTTGTCTTCTAATGTATTTTCCACTTTCTTACTCTAAATCGCTTTGTTTAGATGCATCTGGGTTGTTTTCATGCTTTTTTCAGTGCTCTGTTTCATTCATTCCTGTTCTGTGTTCTTTCTCTCTGTTTGACTCGCCAATGTCTAAAACATTATCTGTTCACTGATATGTACAGCTTAATCTACCTAGATCTTTATGTCTCTGTATTATCTCCCTATTCTTGGCAATGTTGCCGATGATTGGTGAAAGTAGCATGCAGATTTCCAGTTTTTATGCTGTTTTTTTAGTATCGAGCATCATTTTTGAGCTTACCCACTTTGTACTTAACTGTGAAAATGTGTTTTCATTTCCAGATTGGAAGTAAAAGGATGATCTGGGCACCCAAAATGGGGCTATTTTCAATACCCATGTTGGGGTTTTTACTGTTCTGCTGCTTGGCAGTTACTGCAGAAGCAACATACTTGAAATACAAAGACCCAAAACAGCCTGTTGGTGTTAGGATCAAGGACTTAATGAACCGTATGACTCTCGAAGAAAAGATAGGCCAAATGGTTCAGATTGAGCGAAGTGTTGCAACCCCAGATGTTATGAAGAAGTACTTTATTGGTAAAGGAAATCTTTTTCTAACAATCTTTAGTTATGTCCCTTGAGTTTTACATGTCTCTTGACAAGTCTGCTTGTTATTGGTTTTACAATTACATTGCCTTCTCTGTTAATTATGTCAGCATCATCTTATATTTGCTTGGTCTTTCTTAGTATTGTTGTTTTGGAAAATGTATTAGAGTGTGATTGGTGAATTGGGATGTGTAGGGAGTGTTTTGAGTGGGGGAGGAAGTGTGCCTGCTACAAAAGCTACTCCTGAAATTTGGGTCAATATGGTGAATGAGATTCAAAAGGGTGCTTTATCTACTCGTCTTGGAATTCCAATGATCTATGGTATTGATGCTGTTCATGGTCACAATAATGTCTACAATGCCACCATTTTTCCTCACAACGTTGGTCTTGGAGTGACCAGGCAAGTTATGCCATGCGTTTTGAAGAAACATGTTCTCTGAATTATAGGGAATTTTATGCTTTTCAAATGATCTATATTGATTAGTGATGAAAAATAAGGATCTGGTTCTGTTCTCACTTTCCTTATGCATAATATTCTATTTCCATTATGCGGCTCTACTTCTGAAAATATCAAAATGTCTGGATACTTTGTTATCTGCAGGGATCCTCAACTTCTCAAGAAGATTGGAGATGCAACTGCTCTTGAAGTCAGAGCTACAGGAATCCCTTATGCTTTTGCTCCATGTATTGCGGTAGTTAACCTTAAGGATATGCTTCATTGTTAAATATTCCTGAGAACCTTAGATTTTCTTTTTTCTTTTTCTTTTTTTTTGTAAATTCCAGTGAACCTTAGTTGTTTGTATCCACGGTTCACCTTTTTACTTCTGTCAATTTTGAACAGGTTTGCAGGGATCCTAGGTGGGGCCGATGCTATGAAAGCTATAGTGAGGATCATAAGATTGTCCAAGCCATGACTGAGATCATTCCTGGTTTACAGGGCAATCTCCCAGCCAAATATAAAAAGGGCATTCCCTTTGTTGCTGGCAAGTAAGAACTCTTATGATAATTATCTACCTGGACTCTCTCTTTCCAACTTGTTTATATGCAAACTAATATCCTGGTAGGATTCTCATTTTGTGTCATCTCAAGTTGTAAACTTGGCAGAGAATAATAATGAAATTTGTAACATTTAGTATTATTTGTAACCTTGCTGGTAGCAATTTCCCTGATCTATTAATTTCAATGTTAGGAACAAGATTGCAGCATGTGCTAAGCATTATGTCGGAGATGGAGGGACGACTAACGGCATCAATGAGAACAATACTGTGATCAGTTTGGGTGGATTGCTCAGCATCCACATGCCTGCATACTATGACTCCATTAGAAAGGGTGTTGCCACTGTTATGGTATCTTATTCGAGCTGGAATGGCAAGAAGATGCATGCCAATCATGATTTAGTCACTGGCTTCCTCAAGGACAAGCTGAAGTTCAGGGTAACAAAAATGATTTCTCTACTTGCCTTGAATAAAAAGAAAGGTGATTTTAATTTTTTGTTCAATTTGGTGTATTTCAGGGTTTTGTCATATCAGACTGGCAGGGTATCGACAGGATCACCTCTCCTCCACATGCCAACTATTCATATTCTGTTGAAGCTGGAATTAGTGCTGGGATTGATATGGTCAGTCAGAATTTTGTAAATATATTTGACATGTCTTTTAAAACCTTGATTTGGTTGGTTCTTTTTATTTCATCATTTTGTAATGCATCTCTACGTCTGATGCAGGTCATGGTTCCCTATAACTATACGGAGTTCATTGATGATCTAACCAATCAGGTCAAGAACAAGATTATCCCCATGAGTAGAATTGATGATGCTGTGAGAAGGATCTTAAGGGTTAAATTTGTCATGGATCTCTTTGAGAATCCGATGGCTGATCTCAGCCTGGCCAACCAACTTGGGAGTAAGGTTTGTTGAATCAAGTTTGTTGTCATTGTAGAGACTGATCTTCAGTTACGTAAGCAAAAGAAAAAGAAAATAACATAAGAAAATTACCACACTAATAGAATGACATGGCTTTGGCAGGAACATAGAGAATTGGCTAGGGAAGCAGTAAGGAAATCACTTGTGCTTCTGAAGAACGGTAAATCTAGCAATAAGCCTTTACTACCCCTTACCAAGAAAACAACCAAGATACTAGTTGCTGGAACCCATGCCAACAACTTGGGCTATCAATGTGGAGGCTGGACAATCACATGGCAGGGTCAAGGTGGAAATGATCTCACAATAGGTATGTTCTAAATTCACCCATAGACACAAGTTTTCTGGAAAAAATTATTTGGAGACAGCTAACACATCGTCTGCATAAACAGGGACCACAATCCTCAAGGCTATCAAGAACACGGTTGACCCATCCACTCAAGTTGTTTACAATGAGAATCCTGACACAGACTTTGTTAAGTCCAACAAATTCTCCTATGCCATTGTTGTTGTGGGTGAGCCACCATATGCTGAAACATTTGGTGACAGCATGAATCTGTCAATATCTGAACCTGGTCCAAGCAATATCAATAGTGTCTGTGGGGCAGTCAAATGTGTTGTTGTTGTCATTTCTGGTCGGCCAGTGGTGATCCAACCATATCTCCCAACTATTGATGCACTAGTGGCTGCTTGGCTTCCAGGAACTGAAGGCCAAGGTGTTGCTGATGTTCTGTTTGGCGACTATGGTTTCACAGGGAAGCTTGCCAGGACATGGATGAAGACTGTTGATCAGCTCCCCATGAATGTAGGTGATCCCCATTACGATCCCCTATTCCCATTTGGATTTGGTTTAACGACTAAACCCCACCAGGCAGAACCTAAATCCCATTAGAGCTTGATTTGCATTTTGCCTGGTTTCTTCATGGAAGAATTTGTTAGAATCCCTTCATTGTTATTTCAATACAATAAACAATTCCAGAATGTCACGACTCACTCTTGGGTGTAGTTTTGCTTGTTCATCTGCATGAGATGGTGCATAGGTATTTGTGAGGCTAGTAAGGTTAAATTTTTAGTACCATGTTATTAAAAAAAGAGTAATGATGCAGGGGACAAAAACGCGAGACGAAAATGGAAGACAACAGGTTATGCAAGATTTATATATGTGGTGCAATTATTAATTTGACCTCTTGCATAACTTGTCATCACCCATTTTCGTCCCCTGCACCATTACTCTTAAAAAAAAATGAAAATGTTTTGTAGATTAGACGGTAAACTTGGACCCTTGGACGAGGGGCTGAATTTTAAGAGTTTTTATTTTTTAATTCAATACAATTTAAATTGTATCAGTCTGTAAAATTATAAATTAAAAAAAAATGGAAGGAAAGTAACTTAATCAAGTAATGCGTAACACCAACAAATAGAGAATACATTCCTACCAGAAATTGATCAATAAAAAATTCCCAAAACTAATCAGTTAAGTAACAGTTGGGAAATTGAAAAGTCTAAGGCAATGAAACTATGAACAGAATAGAATGAAAGTCATTAGTTGGCCTGGACAGGCTCTGTTGTGAGGCCAAAACCAAAGGCAAAAAGTGGATCATAATTAGCGTCTCCAACATTCATGGGAAGTTGATCTACAGTCTTGAACCATGTCCGGGGCAGCTTCCCTGTAAATCCATAGTCCCCAAAGAGTACATCGGCGACTCCATTTCCCTCACTTCCCGGCAGCCAGGCGGCGACCAAAGCACCCATCTGGTCAAGATACGGCGCAATCACCACAGGTCTTCCGGAAACGACAATGACCACGCACTTTACTCTCCCACAGACAGTGGAGATGACATTATAACCCGGCTCCGCAATTAGCAGATCACGGCTGTCGCCAGCAGTCTCGGCGTATGGGAGCTCACCCACCACCACCACGGCATAGGAGAAGTTGTTGTTGGACGTCATAAAATTGGAGTCGGGATTCTCTCTGTATACAATCTCCGTGGAAGGGTCAACAGCGGTTGCAATAGCACTAAGGATGGTGGTTCCTGTGGTGTTGTTGTTGCCGGAGAGTCCTTGCCAGGTGATTGTCCAGCCACCGCATTGATATCCCAAGTTGTTGGCATGGGTTCCGGCCACCAGGATCTTGGGTGCTTTCTTAGACAGAGGCAGCACAGGACCATCAGCATTTTCTCCATTCTTCAACAAGACAAGTGATTTTCTAACCGCTTCCCTTCCCAAATCTCTATGAGCCTGCTTTGCAAAAACATAAAATCAATCAGAAGAATAGGTGTAGTTCAATTCGAGCTTAAGCCCGATGAATGTGAGTTGAGCTGAAACTTATTATAATATGTTTGGTTTGAGGGAAAAGGAGGGGAGAACAATGATGTTGTATCCTCCATTTCCCTCCATTTCCCTTCTTTGGCCTCCATTCCTCTCGACTCAAACATACTATTACTAGCCTCCAACATTTTGAGAAAATCTTGCTAATTAACCTGGCTTCCGAGCTGGTCAAGGAAACTCTGATCAGATAAAGGATTCTCAAATAGTCCCATGGTGAATTTCACTCTCAAAATCCTCCGAACAGCGTCATCAATGCGACTCATGGGAATGAATTCACCGTTCACAAGTCCAGTTAATGTGTCTATGAATTCTGTATGGTTGAAGGGAACCATGACCTGTAAACAGAATTTGTATCAAAAATTTCCACCAGATTGTACAAGTTTCCAATCTTTACATTGATGAAAGTACTCACCATGTCAATACCAGCTTGAACCCCAGCAAGAACTGAATATGTGTAGTTTGAATGAGGTGGGTCAGTAATCTTATCAATACCTTGCCAATCAGAGATAACAAAGCCCTGCAATTTGAATAGAAGCTAAGATCAAAACTTTAATTATTTTCTTATCATTCTAAGGGGAATTTTACTAAAATTTATACCCTGAATTTAAGGGTGTTCTTGAGGAAATTGGTGATGAGATCACGGTTAGCATGCATCTTTTCTCCGTTCCAGCTTGAATAAGAAGCCATGATTGTTGAGACACCCTTGATGATGGATTGGTAATAACCTGGCATGTGAATGCTCATCAGTCCATGCCAATCAGTCACGGTGTTGTTCTCATTGATGCCTCTGGTGGTGCCCCCATCCCCCACAAAGTGCTTTGCACAGGCTGCAACTTTGTCCCTGAAGAAACCAAGATTTCAAGGCTTTTTAAGAAACCATTACAGCTTGATTGCATCATACAGAATACTATTATTCATATTAAACTTACTGTCCACCAACAAATGGAACACCCTTTCTTGAATTTTCAGGAATCTCCCCTTGCAGTCCTAGTATGATATCTGTCATTTGCTGAACAATTCCCGGGTCCTCACTGAAACTCTCATAGCATCTACCCCATCTTGGATCCCTGCACACCTATTGCACAATAGGAGAAGGTTTCACTTATGAACTATCAATCGAAATGTTGAAGTTACAAATTTTTTTTTCTTTTTTCAAACTTGGAATCTTATTCATACTGCTATGCATGGAGCGAACACATAGTTTATGCCAGTAGCCCTAACTTCAAGAGCTGTAGCAGCGCCAATCCTCTTCACAAGATCAGGATCCCTGTCAATAACACATCAGTTCCATCCTAAATCAGTATGTTACTGAAAATGATGAAAATTCTTCTGCAGAAAAAGAAAGGGGAACACAATGTGTATAGTGTGTCATACCTTGTGGCACCTAGACCAATGTTGTGGGGAAATATTGTGGCCTTGTACACATTGTTGTGTCCATGAACAGCATCAATTCCATAAATCATAGGGATCCCAAGACGGCTGGACAGAGAACCATTTTGGAAGCCATTAACCATGTTGATCCAATCCTCAGGAGTAGCCTTTGGGAGTGGCACACTTCCACCTCCACTTAGTACACTTCCAATGGAGTAATCTCTCAAGATCTCAGGAGTTACCACAGCGCGATCCAATTGCACCATCTGACCAATCTTTTCAGCAAGGGTCATCCGATTCATGAGGTCTCGAATTCGAACCTCGAGACGCTGCAGGGGGTCCCTGTATTTCACGTATTCAGCAGCTGCTGGGGGAGCCAAAAATCCAAAACAGCACAAGAGGAGAAGTCCCAACAGGGGTGCTGAAACTCTGACCATATTTAATCTCTGATTCTGTGAAAAACAAACATAAATGAAAATGAAATGTATGCAGAGTAATGAAAATGTTGAGTTCATGCAACATAATCAGTTGCTCTCATAAACATAAATTAAAGCAGTAAATACATTATATTATATATGAACAAAGTAATATTTACCATACCAGATTGAAAGACTTCTGACCTGCGAGGAAGAATGTGGATTCCGTGGACCGTAGTGTGGAAGAAATGGGAAAACACAATATTTATAGACTAAAACAGACCTGTACTGATACGTCGGACTAGGAATTTTGTTTTGATTTATAAGGATATTGGATAAGCTTTGGAGCTTGGATAAGTAGTTAGAATAAGATGAAGAAAGGGATTTTACTTGCTTTTACTTCTTTCTTTAATTTAGTTTTAACTCCAAACTGCATTAAACTGTAAAACAGTATTCATTGAATGAAAAATAATTATATAATTTGATACAGTTTAAACTGTTTAATACTTTTTTTTTAATTGAGTTAACTTCTTTAATAATGGCATATGAGTTGTGCTATAGAGTCAATCTTTTTATACTATTTTTTTATACATCTTTCACATGTTATTAAATAAGTTGATGCATTTAATACTACGAATCTTATATGAATTAAAAGAAGTAATTATTTTAATGGTACGTCAAGTTGTACAAAATAACAAAAATATGACAAAAAAATTATACAAAAATAATTTCTCAAATAGCATATTGTGCTATCAAGGTCCCAAACTTTCACCAAACGATACCAATGTATACTGTCACGCAAAATTTATTGCAATTCAATATTTTATTGCATTCAACTAAGGTCCCAAGCGCAAGCACGGTGCTCAAATAAGGTCTCAATTGTAATTTGGTGAAAGTTTGGGACCTCAGTGTAAATTTCATTAACTTGATACCTGTGTAGTCCATTACGAGTGCAGGGCTTTTTTTCTCACATGTTGGGAGAGCATTGACAAGATTCATCCCCTCTTTAAAACTACTCATATTCAGTCATGGCAATTCAAGCCAGTATTTGACATGGTGAGTATGATTCTAACATTACCTCTGCTTTTTGTAGTTTATACTTTAAGCTTGTGGAAGTATCAAAAGTCTGCATCTTTTCATACGAGGATGCTTTTGTACGAGCTTTGAACAACAAGAATATGCACTTCATTAGACCCAGTATCCATGGAACGAACAAGAAAGATTCAAGGAGAAACCAAACACTCTGTTTAGACCAGATCAGACATTTGTTATCAATGGTATAATTTCTCATTCAATCTAAAGAAAGTGGTTAATAACATCAGCAGGTCTAATCGTAAAGCCCACTACAGTCATCAGGTGATGCTAATGGCTTTGATTCTGTCGATTTGAGACCTTCCATTACTGCTTCAGAAAGTTTGGTAGAGTAGATGCTTCTAGAGTCCTGCAAGGTTTTAGCAAATTCAATATATCTGAGCATATCGGCATCACTGACGCTCCTCCTTGCAAACTTCAGTGCCTCCACAAAGTGAGAAAGCTTTATTTCTGCTGCCTCGTTTGCATCCTCTTCTATGGATGGACGATTCATGTCCTTCTCCCTAAAAATATCCTGTAAAACCAAAGAAACATTCATGAGCACATATGGGGTATAAATGATATAATAATTATAAAACAGAAACTCAATCCATGACATGATTCACTATATATACCTTTTCGATGTCTTCTCTGATGGCATATTTGCAAGCACGTTGACAGATTTCTGTAATGTCAGCGCCACTGAATCCTTCTGTGATTTTAGCAAGAGTTTCAAAGTCGACATGATGTGAGACAGGTGACTTTCGCAGGCATGATGTGAATATCTTGTATCTTGAAGCTTCATCAGGCAATGGAATGAAGATGAGCTGATCCAAACGGCCTGGCCTCAAGAGTGCAGGATCAATAATGTCAGGTCTGTTTGTTGCTCCAATGATGAATACAGTCTTCTTGGCAGATAATCCATCCATCTCAGTCAAAAGCTGGTTCAAAACTCTGTCAGCAGCACCACCAGCATCTCCAATACTGTTTCCTCTCTGAATGGCAATGGAGTCAAGCTCATCAAAGAAGAGAACACAAGGGGCAGATTGGCGAGCCTTGTCAAAGAGGTCTCTAACATTAGCCTCACTCTCTCCAAACCACATTGTAAGCAGTTCAGGACCCTTGATACTAATAAAATTCGCTTGGCATTCATTCGCAATCGCCTTAGCCAGCAGTGTTTTCCCACAACCAGGAGGGCCATAGAACAGAACTCCCCTGGATGGTGACATGCCAAACTTCTCAAACTTTTCTGGATGCTCCACTGGATATTGAACAGTCTCTTGAAGTTCTCTTTTGACAGATTCTAGGCCTCCAATGTCATCCCAGGTAACATCAGGCACTTCCACAAATGTTTCACGCAGTGCAGAAGGATTGCTGAAGCCAAGAGCAGTCTTGAAGTGCTCATTAGTGACAAACATGGAATTCAAAATTTCCGCATCGGTTGTTTCAGCTTCAACATCAATCACATCCATCTTCTCCCTAATGCATTGCAGAGCAGCTTCAGTACAGAGAGAAGCAAGATCTGCCCCAACATACCCATGAGTGTCCTTTGCCACTCTCTCTAAGCATACATCTTCAGTGATTCTCATTTTCCTTGTATGAATATGAAGAACCTCAAGGCGACCAACTTCATCAGGAACACCAATGTCAATCTCTCTGTCAAACCTTCCAAACCTTCTCAATGCAGGGTCAATGCTATTAGGACGATTGGTAGCTCCGATCACAATGACATGAGCACGAGCTTTCAAACCATCCATGAGAGTTAGAAGTTGAGAAACAATCCTCTTCTCTACTTCTCCATGTGTTTTCTCACGTTTGGGAGCAATTGAATCTATTTCATCCATGAATATGATGGAAGGAGCATTAGCTTCGGCTTTCTCAAATGCTTTCCTTAGGTTCGCTTCACTCTCACCAGCCATCCCGGACATGATCTCGGGTCCATTAATGCAGATAAAGAAAGCTCCAGTTTCATTCGCTATGGCTTTGGCAATCAAAGTCTTTCCAGTACCGGGAGGCCCGTAGAGTAAAATCCCTTTTGGGGGTTTAACGCCAATGTTCTTGAAAAGCTGGGGATGCCGGAGGGGAAGCTCCATCAACTCACGAATTTGCCCTAATTGTTTCCGAACACCGCCGATATCATCGTACCCCACACCGTCTAGTCTTTCTTCATCCTCCCTCTTCACAGCCTCCCCTTCCCAAAAAATCTCAGTTATTGGCGCCACCACACAGTATTCTTCAGGATCGGTCTCGACCATCTTGAATTCGACACTTCTTAGCCCTCCTCTGACAAGAAAAAGGTCTCCTTTTTTCACCGGACGATATTGCTCAAGAAAGTAAGCTGCAATTTGGAAAATTAAGGTTTTCAGTAACACTGAGAAGATCGACGCAGAAACATAATTAGGAATTCACGATGGAAATTGAATGCTTACGTTTGAGATAGGTATCGAAGAGGTTTCCGCTGATTCCTTCAATGGAGTCATCAAGAGGCAGAATGTGAACCCTTTTTCCGAACTTAATTTCAGGGAAAAGCTGAACGGTAACAATGTCGCCGAGCCTGACTCTGAGGGTTGTTCTCACTACCCTGTTCATCCGGATACTAGACTCTTCCACCGTCTCATCTGCCGTCGCAGTGCAGACCGTACTCCTTCTTTTCTTCCCCTGAAAACCCAAAAACTCCATTAGATATATATATATATATATATATA
>BPVZ01000007.1:2077087-2114185 GCA_020521535.1 Rubroshorea leprosula
TAGGTGACCCAACATCAGTAGGTTCCCAGGTTTCCCCAAGTGACTTGAGACGTGCCTGCAAAATAGATGTTAAAACTTAGAAATCCAAAATAGAAACAGGCCAAATAGAATGGACTATGACACTGTAACAATGAGTCTTAGAAATCCTTCAACCAAACACAACAGTTTTGTACATTTAAGTAAACTTAAAAAATCACCTTAGAAGGATTTGTACATTGACGTGCAAAGTGTCCTACTACACCACACTTGTAACATGAGCCAGTTGACACAACACCAGTCGTTTCCCTAGTTTCTCCATGTAACTTGCCGCATGCCTGTGAAATGGATTCCATGTTGAGCAAACAGAGTTCCAGAATAGAGGGAGGCTAAATTTACAGGGCAATTCATTCTCTAATAAAGCCAACAGACATAGTGAATTATAATGGACTTGGGGAAAACTCAGAATGACTTACCAGACCAATGTGACCCAGTTGGCCACATCTGTAACAAGAAACTTCTCTTGGACTAGTGTCAACAAAGTTGGCACAACACAAATGGCCAAAACCCTTGCAGACATAACATTGAATTTCCTGTTTAAGAATAAAAATAAATATGATGTATAGTAATATTGATAATTTTAAAATATAAACGAAAGAAATAAAAAGGCATAAATAGAAAATAAAGAAACAAGCATGAAAAAAGACCTTGAGATCATCTTGCAAATAATTATTTGAGCAGGAAAACATATCATGCCCGGAATCTCCACATCTTAAACATATTTTAGAATTCTTAAAGTCACTCTTGTATTTATCTGGACAATCTTTTGCGCGGTGACCACTCTTTTTGCATATAAAGCAATCTTGTGCCTGCACATAGATATTAAATGTATGTTAAGCATTTATGTCCACTGAAGTGGGAAAAAACTAAACAAGGTAAATCCAGGTCTTCATACATTGGATCAAAATTATTTCTTCCATACCTTAGAGCACTTCCTAGCACCATGGTCCAGACTCCCACAAACAAAGCATGGCTTCTTCCGCTTTGAAGCAGATGGGCAGTTCACTGCCATGTGCCCTCCTTCACCACAATTATAGCATGTTTCCCAGCCACTATCCGGCAGATTGAAGTACCTTGGTCCCCGCTGATAGAATAAATATAAAAGGACTATAAACCAAGCCTAGACGGTGAATTTTTTTTGGTTCCAAATTGCAGTTCAGAGCAAATATTTTAACTCACAAGAAGCTTTCGAAGCACAATATTGTCAGACATATCCACAGCATCAGGGGCCACAGATTCAACTGCCCCTGTGGTTAGCACACTGGCCTTCTCAACCTTCTGAGAATTCTCTTCATCATCCACAATAATCACCTGGTAATAAAGAGTTTTTGCCTCATATGAGATTCGAAGTTTTTAATCCAGACTTACTCATATAAAAGATTTAAAATTTGCGACTCAAAAAAGCATTCAATCAATAAAAAGAGCTATGCAGTACCACCAGCCATGATATTAAATGGTATCAGCATTACTCAGGCATCCAAAAAAGCTCATAACAACAAAGTATGCAGAGGCAGTTCCATAAAAAGAAAAGATCTAAATACCCTAATAACTGACTTCATGATTGCAATGCCATTCCTGAGCTCAATTTATTTATTTTAAAAAAAAATCTAGCCAGAAATTAGTTTCCGATGAAACAAACAGTGATTTCCACAGCTCGTCAAATTTCTACTTTTTAAGTTTTTCATGAACTACCTCGTCGATTTTCGTTTGGTTCTGCTTCTTCCTTTTTTTGACATTTCTCTCACTTTTCATATCTCCAGCTTCTTCCCTATCATTCCCGCTAGCACTTGCCACAGGAACTTCCGCTTCCGGCGACGATGAAGAAGACAAACGAACCACAGTAACATCGTCACTAGCATTAAAAGCAGAAATTCCATCTTCAGTCAACTTTGAGGCTTGCTTCGACAAAGCTTTCTCCACGATCTTCAAGCTCAGATCTTCATTCGCCTCATCATCATCACTACTGCCCAATTCTATAACTGATCTTGAATTTGATAATCGCGACTCGTCCTCTTCCATCTCTTCGAAGTCAAGCTTAGCTTCTTTTCGCTTGTCCCTCATTGCCATGAAAAGGACTATCACCAACTCAAATTCCTACCCCGTAGATCTGACGACGACGATTGAGAGATTGCTGCTCGAGATTGCAGAGCTAAGAAGGAAAGGTAACTAGGGTTTCTGCCCTGGATTTTGCTATACAACAGTTACTGTTACTGAATGTGCGCATCGTTTCGGATAGATGGTTGTGATTTAATTTGATTAATTGATCGTCGTGGTGGTGGCGCTCGGTTCTGGCGGTTGAGATTCGAGTCTAAGATACGGGATTCGGCCCAGCATAACTGTTCATGGGCTTTTATTGGTGTGGCATTCAGGTTTTGGGTTGAAAGCCCACCTATTAGCTTTTGTCCTCTTAACTTTTGTAGGTTAGTAATATAATTAATTAATTAATAATTAATATATATCTTTTAACAATTAAATTTTACAAAAACAAAAAGATAAATTTTAATTTTATTAACTAAAAAATTAGAAGAATGCAGGTGGCATTAGTGTTAAAATTATTATTATTATTTTTTCATATGATTTAAGGGTTAAAATGAGCCCTTTAAGTAGGCCTACCAAGGGCAAATTGGGTCGGGTTTAATTTAGGTCAACTCAGGTGACGACTTATTCAGGTTAGGTTGTAAATGAATTGCGAGTTGAAAAAGTTCAACCCTAACTCGACCCTAGTAAATTACAAATTAACTCTTGAGTTGACTTTATTTTCATTTTTTATAATTATTTTATTGATTTTATTATATACAAATAAAATTATATATATCTAAATCTAATTAAAGTATTGTAACTCATTAACACTAAACACTTTATAGTCTCAACCACAAACATTTAAATTAAAAAATATATATAAAGTTATAAATAATAGTAAGTTGATTAATAATATTAAACTTAAAATATTTAAATTTCTTAAAAAATAAAGTTTTGATTTTACAATCATATTGAAACATTATCAAGAAGTTTAAGTCTTTTTTTTTTTTATGATGAAATTGCTCTTCCAAGAACATCTTTCACTAAATTATTATGTTTATATCCTAGCATCACATCTTTAATATTTTAGTTACATTATCATTTAATTCATTATATTTGGTAATTAGATCAAACCCATATAATTTCTAAAAAAAGAAAAAGAAATTATGATGAGTAAACACTCAAAATAAATTCAAAATCATTTGAGTAATGAAAATGAGACCAAAGAGTATGAATTAATAAAGAGAGTTACTAACAAGAAAATTAATTAAGAATAATAAGTATAATATTTTAAAAATAAAAAAAATAATAAAACAAACGGGTCAATCCATCAACTCGCGGGTTGACCCTAACCTAACCTGTGACCCATACAGATTGATATTATGAGTTATATACAGGTTGCAAGTTGAGATATATAAACCTTAATCTGTTTTTATGGGTTGAGTTAAGGTCGGATTAATAGGTTATATGAATTTTTGCCACCCATGCCTTTAAGATATAGTCAAAAAAACCTTTTAAAAATTTTTTTTGAACAAAGTACTCTACTTAAGTATAAGTTTCACTTTCTCAGGTATTTATATTATTTCTCAACCAAAAAAATAAAATAAAAAATCCTACTCAATTAGATACTTATTAGATATTTAATAAACTATTTAAAATACAATTTTGAATAACAATCTCCTACAACTATACAACACTTTTTCCTTTGAATAATCCATTTAAACTCCCCATTTTGCAAATTGTATCCACACCAACAAAATCCAATCCTGTGAAAGTTACACAGCTAACAGGAACTTCAATGTAACAGCGGGAGTATCAAAAGCTTAATGGAGAGATTCAGATTTGCTAAGGGAAAGTCCACACTACCAAAACTTGTACCCAGTGCTACAAAATCAACAAAACCAAATGCTGCAGAATGCCATCTCAATCAAAATTCGAACTTGAAATTTGGAAACTCAAACTTAACCAATAAAACATCCCCTAAAGATAAACAGTGCTTAACTCAAATCAAACTTATATTTTTGAAACAACAAACTTATTTCACATATTATCAATTGATTTTAAGTTAGATGTAAATTTTATCTTAAAACTCATGTACACAAATTTCACATAATATCATGTATATGTTTTAAAAGTTAGTTTTAGGTTGGTTTTAAGAGTTGCTAGATTGGAGCGCAAGAAAGCAAGAATTTGCACATAACCTTTTTCCTCACGAAACTAGGGTTGGTTTACACAGTGAGTGAAAACGTTGGGGCAGGTTTTTATTTGGTTTTGTTGGTAAAGTAGCGGAAAAAGTCAACCATGCAAAGGTGATAACGATATCCCGTATGCTTTGTCATCTGGTAATGAAATAACATATCGTAAAAGAACTCTACCAACCGATCTGATAGTCGTGCGTCGCATTGAAACTAGTGAGTTATTTATTAGATTTAGAAATTGAATTCTTAATTATTAATATCTAACAATATTAACTTATTAACCATTGTTCTTATAAAAAAAAAATCACAAAAAACATAATAAAATTTGTGAAAAGGAATCTTCTCTACTCTCAATTTTTCGTGTCAGCTTTCACTAATGTATTCCTTCTCTAGGATTGCTGCACCCCTCATATATTAACTTTTTGAGCGCTGCCACTAATGATTCTCAAATTATTAAATTAAGTCCATGTCAACTTAGTTAACGTCTCCTTGAAATTTTATTTTTAATAAAACATTATTTGATTGTTTTGTGTTTTGAAGGTTAAAAGTGACATTAAAGTAAAGAAGAAGTTTAAACAAATCTGTAAAATCTAATTAAAAAATAATGCCTATCAACCTTACCTCCTAAAAATTAAGAGAAAAATTATCTCAAAATTATGTCATTTTAATAAATCTTTATTGAAAAAAACTAAACAACCTTATTTTTAAAACATGCATTAAAGTCGTTTTTGTCATTTTTTCTCTTAATATTTTTGAGGTAAGACAAAGAAACACTAACCCCATTTGATTATATATATATAAAAAAATATCATATGAATTATTTTCCTTTAATTTTTATAAGAGTAGAAGTTTCGGAAAATCTTATGATAGAATGTTATTTTTCAAAATGAGGCACTTTATATCTCCAGCAGAAGACCGCACCTGTCAACTTTCTTAAATAAATTATGAACAGAGATATATGTATTAAAAAGGGTTAAAAAGAAGAGCAATCAACAAGCATTACAAAACCCCCCCATTCTGCTAATCGCATCTACACCAACAAAATCAGTAGGAAGCAAAACCAGGGGGGACAAAAATGACAAACATTCGCGGCATCTACATATCCTGTATACATTTTTGCTACTCCAAAATGCTGTTTATGTACCGTGAAAACTTACATAGTTAACTGACCTATTACCTGAACAGGAAATTCCATCTACTGGATGGAAGTATAAAAAGCTTAATCAACATATTCAAACTTGCTAGGAGGAAAGTCCACCCCATCAAAACTAGCAAAAGAATTACATAGATGCCATCTTTATGCGCTACTTAGCTGCGTTACTGTGACATTTGCTTTTGGCTTCCTCCCCCATTTTGCATTGGAGTACTGAGAGCTATAATGTTCATCCAATGCAATGAAGGAGATCTCGAGTGTTCCCTAATTGTAGATTTTAACTGGTTTTTCAAAGGTGTGGCGGTTCTGGAAATAATGATGAGAATATCAGTATTAGACCGCCCCTTCCAGGTGTTGAAAAAGGTTTCATTCCAGTATCTCAACCTAAATGCTTACATTGGGTATATTCAGGAAAAAGTTCTAATATATTTTTTAAGAAAAAGCACTTTACCTGATTAGCAGCATAGGCTCTTTTAGGTGCATTGTCAGAGTGCTCCAATCCAAGATACTGCTCCCAAGCACCATAAACATCTCTTCTCTGGAGAGGGAAAGATACAAGAGTAAAATCCATCCTTAAAAGCTGAGGAAATATATATTTAAAAAAATTTCTATACACATGAAGGTCAAATTCTACCCCCACGCACCTGGAAGCGACTGGACAAAATGTCTGAATCTTGAAGATATTCTGGACGTCCAAGTGATAGGAAAGCAAACTTCCACTGGAATAACAAGATGGTTCACCAAATAATTTTGCCATTATTAAATACAAGATTAAACACAGAACATGGACAACATCTAAGTGACTGTCAAAAGCAGAACTAATTTTTAACAGCCACATGAAAAGCAAATTTTCATTTTTATTTTGCGGAGGGAGTGAGGGTGAAAAGGGTAGCAGCAATGATTAGCTCATCTTTGACGAGAACATGCTCCACACCTTAGAATCAACAAATGGGAATACCTTAGCAAATTCTTCATCTGGAACCTGTAGTTTCTTCTGTATTCGCAGTTTTATTTCAGCCAAAGTCTCACCTTCATGTATTACCAAGAAAAAGGGCTCCCCAAAGTTCTGAATTTGCTGTCAAAACCAGGGAATTAAGGAGTTTAACAAATATAATGAGTACCAAGCAAATTTTTTAATGCAAAATGAAAAACAAATAAGATGGAAAAATGCAGAACTTTATATGCAACTTATTACCAGCTGATTCTGAGCTGTCTCTTTGATAAAGTGGTATACATGAATAAGGCGATCATTAGGGCCAAGATTTTTCTCTTCTTCTGGAATCTGTGACATAGAAAAATAAATTCAAAACAAGCACCAATTAAGGACATTTATAAAACAAACCAAAATTAACTAAAAACTATAAATGATTATCTGAGTGCTTCTTCGTGGTGATGCACCTAGGGGTATTATATATTTATATTTCAGAGAGAGAGAAACAGACCTCTTCTGCCCGCAATGTCCAGTATTGATCATTTATGTTCTCAATCTTCTCATTGGATGGGAAAATCTACATGGACGTGAAACCAACAATGAAAGCCACATAAAAAGGACAGAAAGGTGTCAATGGGAAGAAAAAGGGAGAAGAAACCCTGGTTGTAACAAAGAATAATGTTGAACTAGTCAAAAAGTACTTTCCATTGTTTCATTTCGTACTTCTGTTCTGGGTAATGTTGGGAGGAGCTTAAGCAGCTATGAAAGAAAATTATACCTTATAGATCTTGTGATAAAAAACCTCAAGCAACCTGAGTTCTGCATTAGGATGAGATAACTCGACCTGCTCCAAAATGCAACATGTGGTACAATCACAAGTTAGGGACAGTTAGTTTTACCCTTAAGAACCAACAACTTGGGGACTAAAACGTAAAACCTGATTGAGCTGAATAAGAAGCTAATATTACATTGACATGATGGTGATGATACATAAAGTTACCTTTGTTTTAAGATCATTAAGCACATCACCTACAGTGCTCTGTTTTGGTAGTCTAATAGTATGAATAATGACCTGCAATCAGATAAGAGAAGATTTTATAGCATTAAAAGAAAAGTTAATAGTATTGAATGTAGCTTGTTGGATATGATAATCATACTCACTTCATCCTTAGTAGCATGATGAAATGCTACTTTCAGGGTTTTCAAACACTGCAATTCTGGAAGAGGGATGTCTAATACTTCGTAGTATAAAATATCAGACGTCTATCACAAAAAAAAAAAAAAAAGTGGGTTAACTTTTTCTGCATTTTCTCCTTTTGGTTAACATCAAATTAGTCTGGGCATTTTCAACTATTACCTGATTGTAGTGAACCAACATAAGAGATAAATTTTCCACTCCTCGATACTTAATAGGCTGAGGCTTGGGTTGCTGAGAGTAACAGTTGTGAGCTGTGAGCCTGATTTTGGATGGATCATCCAAACCAAGTTGCTGAGCTACTTTTTCAACGACATCATCATAAGTATCAAGTTTTGACCTTCACATTCATAAGACAAATACAATATGGGCTCTCTTAGCATACACTTCTAGTGAAAAGGAGACATTTAAGACAGAAACTAAAGAGCAATCCTGATGGTTTCAACTTACATCTCCAGACAAAAATCATCTTCCTTTGGTTTTTCCAGAGATCGAAAGTGTACAACCTACCATACATACAACAACATGAAAATCATCTCAGGCTATAAAGGTAAATCATATTGTTGATGAATTTTGCTAATAAAAAAAAATTATTGAAGAATCCAAATATTAATTTTCTTAACCAATATACAGTGCTCTGTATTGAGAGAACATATGTAGAGGAACTTTGTACATTTATAAAAGGATTGAGAGTGCATACTTGTCGATTATGCACATATTCCAAAAATGAAGGCACATCTGGATAGCGGAGATATTCAGGACTTTCAACAGGAAGGGACTTCTGAAAGCAAATAATGTCACCATCTTCGAGCTGTGATCAAGAACATGGACCACTTAGGGCACTAAACTTGGTCATTATAAGTTACCATACATGAATGATATTTAATGTTTACCTGACTAGCTCGGAATGTAAATTTCTTGTCAATAGGTTCACACATGACAGTGGGCTCAAACTTAATTTCCTGAACATCAGAGAAGAATTAAGAAACATCTTATTACACAGTAGAAAGGACAACATGTTAATCCAGTGAGCAATAAATAACCAAACTCAGCAACCCTAGGAATGGACCTAAACTCTGCAACTATATGTGCTTAAAGAGTCACAATATTCTATGAAACTAGAGTAAGAAAAAGGAATGAATTTTTTTTTTCTAAAGTTTCTTCCTGGTTAATATCAACTGTCAAAGATCAACCTGATGAAAGCCACTCCAATCCAAAAGCAACCAAATTGGACAAAACAGGAAGCAGCAAGAAGAACAAGAGGATGAAAGCAACAATAACCTGACCCTTGCAGTTGCCAATAAATGCACAAATAAGCTAGTATTTAAATTGAGATTAATGTCAAACAAGACTGCTGTAATGAAGGTATCAAGGATTTCAGTTGGCTTCATGAACTACAGGAAAAGGACTACTTTATGCCAATTGCCAAGTGTTAAAATCAACTATTTTCCCTTCAGACTCTTGGCCCTGAAAACAGTGCAAGTCACCCTCAGTTCATCCTATTTCCAATCTTAATACTAAGCAAGAGCTCATGGACATATCTAACTCTCTACGAGGTTAATTCTCCAGTATAGGGATTCTTTGGATATGAAAGTGGCTAACAATTGTTAACAAAGGACTTAGAGATGATAAGACAAAAAATATGAGCGTACACTAACCTCATAAAGATCAATCTCTTCATTTGGAGCATAGCCTGCCATTTCATTCAATCTTGATAACATTTCTATTGGCTTTCCAGTACCTTTCACAAAAAGCCTTCCAACATAACTGATATAACAGAGGGGTAGTCCAGAGTAAGCATAGTGTATTTTGCCATAGAAAAGAACAGAAACAGAACACAACAAAGTTTTACCGTAGCTCTTCTTTCTCAGGATCATAATGCTTGAAGAAAAGCAGAATATCTTCCTTTGTCTTATCAGGGGGAGCAATTGGACGAAATCCCTGAATGACAATGCTTGTAATCACTAACAGTACTGGAGAGGAAATTAATGTTTAAGACAGAAAAATAATGACTGAATAAGGAAAACAAGATTACCAGTCGCTCTACTTCCAGGAACAACTTGAGTTCTGCATTGTGAACCTTATTTGAAACCTCCCTCAGTGTTCCTACCTAAAGTTGAAATATATATGTAAATTCAACTTCCATGATTAGGCAAGGAGATAATTAGTGAAATCAGAACAGTTTTAGATAAGATTATGATGTGTACACAGAATCACAGATAGAGAAACAAAAGGGAAAAAAAAAAAAAAGCACTTAAATTCTAGTTGTCAAAAAATCTCTTAACAATGACAATGTACCCAATAGACTTAGGTTGTGCTTGAGGTTGCTTTCTCACGACACTTTTTCCTACAGCACCTCATAAAAGTATTAATTGAAAAGCCTACAGCCATAGCACTTTACAGCAATCCCAAGCACAACCTTAGTATAAAGTGATCATTATAGAAGTACTCAGAGCAGAATGCAATAATCTTAGTAAACAAGTAAATGGGTCCTCCAGCAAAGGTAAAATACCACACATATGCTAAGCTATGATTTGAAGGCTTGAAGCAACATAACAAAAGGGCACTATTGAAGGCCCAAACACACAGATCTTACTAGTAAATTGGAACCTAATACTGAATGGATGATAAAAGTGCCCCTGCTTGCTTGATTGCTTGTATTACTCAGGATTGCTTACAAAGATTGAAACTGCAGATTTTCTGGGATATATTTTTTTAAAAAACTTTAAGAACCATTTAACTCCTAAATAGACTGCTTAGAAAACAAGCACTGAATAAAACATTAGTATTAAATTCAATGAAAATAGTACACAGAATTATCTATGGTCAATTAAAAAAAATCTCCTAGGTCAAAAAAACAAAAAAGAAGAATATGAAGAAGATCACAAGCACTCAGAATTATTTGTTAAAAGAAACAAGAAGAGGATATGAGTTGGAAGGCAAGAGACTGTAGCAAAGAGAAAGCCAGGAGCATGAATAAAGGTGGCCAGTTAAATTCAAAACCATAACAAACACCACTGAATTTGAGAAAATAATTAAAGAATAAGAGGTTCAAGCCTGAGCAAATAAAAAGGCAAAAGGTATTTACAGATTGTGTTTCCTCGAGATGTGTCAGTGGCCGGTTTGGGCGATATGTATGGTTTTGACGCTTAGCCCACAGCCAAAAACGTTGTAATTGCACAGGTATTTTAAATTCTTTAGCAACCTCTTCCTGCACATTAACCCCATAATAAATTACCAACAAAGTCTAGAAGAAACTAAAAATACAAATATGGAACAATAGTGATAAGAAAGTTCAACATAACATGATCACTGAAAACCAGGGGAAAGGTAGAAAGAAAATGAGGAAGAAGAAGCAGCCTCTTTAGACCATGCACAAACTCTTGTACTAAAAAATTAATGAACTTTTACCATGTTAGGATAGAATTAATGAAACCAACAAAAAGCACTATCATAGTTATTGCCCATAAACAAGTAGACACACAATTGTTTGGAATCAAACCTTAAAAATATTGAAAGGTATCTGCTTTTGAATACGGAAACTTCTAACTTTGTCATGATCCACAAGATCAAAATATATGTCCCTTCCAATCTGCTCCACAAGATCTTCATCTCGAGCAACCTAGAACAATATAAAGTGATAAGAAAATTGCTCAACAATGCTCAAGAACTATAGCTCAATCAGTTCTTGAAAGAGCCAACCTTTATAATGGTATAAAGGTGTGCTTCCGCCTTCTCCTTCTTTTTGTGTTCTTTTTCTTCCTGTTCTTTCTTCAGCCTCTCCTGGGACAATAGATGGAAGATTCAATATTAGATGGTGAACAATAAATCAACTTGAAATTATTTACTGAAATCAAGAACAGGGTTATTCAACCTTGACTTGAAATCTGCAAGGTAAGAGGTTCATTTGATATTTCTCTTGACAAGCAATATTCAAAGAAATTATCACCTAGAAGCTGACTGATTCTCAAGCCAAGATTTTGCCATGAAAAAAATAAAAATAAAAATAACTACTTGGTCAATAGTTTCATTTACTCCAGGTTGAGAACTGACTTGGTATCAGGATTACCAGTAGTTTTGGATCATTGAGCAAAACAAGAAGCCAAACTTAATCCTAGTTAGGAGATCCACAACACTGATTCACAGACATAAATATATCTAATAACAGCTGCTTACCCTAAGATGTTCAGCAATATCCTTCTCATCCACATTACAGATTATCTTGTCCTTGTCACTTTCACGTATATACACCAGCATGTATGCATTTGAGTATTTAGTAAATTTAAATGGAGTGTTATTGAATCCAGGATTTGTCTGTGGTAACTGTAAAATTGTAAGCAGGAAATAATTGTTAGAATCAAAAACCCAAAGGACAGAGTGGTTAAAGACAGAAAAGTAGATTCTAATTAGAAAAAGTTCTACCAAAAGATACCTCTTCTTCACCACCATACTGCTCCTCTAATGCCCTTTTCATATCTTCCTTTGTCACTCTTTCATCATCAAATTTATACCTGAAAAACAAATGAACATTTTTAAGGCAGATTGGGAGGGCAATATGACCAAAATAGCATTTGCAGAAGTTGATGGAAACAAATCCAACAAAGCATTTGATGAAATGATCCATACCATTGATCAGAAAGAGTTGGCCTGATAAATGCATAATAATGTCCACCATGCACCCCACCACTGTGAACAAGAACACTGTAAACAAACTGAAAAGCATAAGTATGAAGCAGTATCATGAACATCAAAGAAATACAATGCTAAAATAACCTAAAATATTAGAGGTTGCGAACACTCCCATCAGCTTCAGGTGATAAGTTTAGTACCTGTGAAGGGTGTAGAGGTTACGAACACTCCTATCAGCCTCAGGTGATAAATATTTTCCATTCTCTCGGTCAAGGTCAAGTTGCAAAGGGAATTCATAGCGGTCATTAATCTACATTATAAGCAAAAGTAAATAGAGTTTACCTTCTGTACCTAGGGTCTTAACAATTAAGATACCAATAATGCAAAAATTCTCATAAAACAAAACCAATCATTTGATTGCTGACCTTAACCATAGTGTCTCGCATAAAATCATATTCAAATCGTTTGAGCTGAAGTTGAAGGACTGGTGGGAAGTCAATGAATAGAACACCCTTCTTAGCATCCTGGAACAATCATCCCAATTTAAAATGCTGTGACTTAACAGAAAGGAACTGGCAAAACCATATTTCTCTAACGCATTTAACACCAATATAAGCAACCAAATGTGATAAAAATTAAGGCTAGAGCAGACATAAAATTTGCTAACCTGCAATCCAAATTGTTCAGCATGATATTTGTTATCACCCTCAAGACGTTCAACTTCTACATACTTATCAAAAGATGCATAAACATCACAACATCCTTTAACATCAAGCTGAAGGTCTGGCATAGACACACAAGGCAATCAACATCACATGATGAATGAGAAATCAAGATTCAAAGATACTCTATAACCATCAAATTTGAAAACCCTGGATCTAGAAATTCAGAAGCAGGTACCATAAAACGACTCCTTCCTAGTAGATTTGTAATCAACATTAATGCACTCAATATAATTCATATGGTGCCCTTCAAACAACTGCTGTATGGTTCCCTCCACAACAGTTCTCTGGAGACATGCCAAAAATAAACAAAATATCAAATTTCATTCCAGATCAGAATGAACTCATAACACTAAAGCCTTACAAATCTTAACCTTCATTTTATCTTCAAGTTTTTCACAAAGAACCCTATTAAGTTCCTGAACATCGTGCTGCATAAAAGAATCGTATGTGTCCCATCCAAAAGATTTAGTCAGCTCTTTTGTTGCAACACTGCTATCACTGTACTGGAGCTTGTAAAATAAACTCTGCAGAGCCAAAGGGATGCTTCCAGATGGCATGTCATTCTCCGTTGTCGGCATATGGTACACTGCCTGAAATTTGACATGAAAAATGTTAATTACACCAAAAGTACATCTGCTTGAAGGAAATGTGAAGCATAAATACTTACCTTCCTGAAGTATGGAATATGGAACAGAGTCTGCAAGAGAGAGTTCATGTAACAAGTTGCTCCCTGGTTCTTAAGCCCAACAAAACCAGTTTCCTTTTTTGAGTCATATGACCAGTAATCAACAACACGGCGAACAATAACCTCTGCCTCAACTAACAGAGTGTCATTCACTAGAAAACCTCTGGTAGGATCATACAATTCACCAAGGGGCATGAAGGATGTGAAACCCCAGTCACTTTCTCGTGCATTGAACTGGTGTTGTGTGTCTGCAAAATGGAAGTAGATAAAGTACATACCAAATGGCAGGCAAGCCCAAAATCACAGTCTGCAGTTCTCTCCTTTTTTTTCTTTTTTTTCTTTTTTTCCTTTGATGAAATAGTCTGAAGGATTGTGACTAATAATGTGACAAAAGCCTACATCAAAAAATATTTATAAGAATGTGACAAAAGCCACATCATGTTACCAAAATCAAAAGAACATGCTAAAGTATGCCCTTGGCCCAGTTAAGCAAGCTATAGAAAGCTATGGGGACAACACAAGTCGAGTTTATCCCCACTGTCCACAGAGGTTATGTATTAATACTTGAAAAAGTTGAACAGGAGAGAAATCCTGCCACGCATAAGCATGATTTTTTGAATATCTGTAGATGATTCTTTTCTTCTCAGAGGGAATGGACATGATGCAACTGTCTTAAGTCAACATCAAATCTCTAGGGGAGAAACAACTTCAAGACTCCACATCATTCAGACACAACATTGAACATCCATGACAATACATTTTATAGTTCTTATAACATAAAACAAATAAATGGAAGCAAACAGAAAATGTATTGAGTTTGAGACAGTACCTTTTCTGACAGAATATTTATTATGAACTTGATTAATTACAGCCAAGCTAAACTGTGCATATCTACTCCAACCATAAGGTAAACTTGTTGAGTCCGCAACATCCAGATACATGGACAAATGGTCCACATTGTTTCCCTTTGGAAAAATCAGTATGCGCCTAAGCACAGCAAAGTAAACAAGCCAAAAATCCATCATCAGTCAGCAATCAATCCATATAGCCAAAAACAATATAACAGAACCAACAGCAAAACAGAAAAAAAAAAAAAACATTGCAAATACCATTTATAACCACCGACAATGAAAATCTCTGAATAGTGCTTCTTCGTATTCAACCTAGAAAAGTTCTCAATTCTCCATGTGAACCTCGATGAGGAAGGATCTTCCACTGGCTGAGTCTCCACAGTATTAGCAGTTTCAGGTTGTGCTACAACTGATAAGATAGAGCACAACAATTTACATAAATAGCAATTAGACCTAAACCTAATAATGTTTCTCACTAAATATAACTGAACCCTCAACTTCAAATAAAAGAAACACACTGCAGCTGAACAAAATGCTAAATAATATCAACAACTATGAAACATCTAAAGCTCTTAAACCAGTTTTCCTCCATGTATCGAATTTTCTGATCAACCAAACAGCTTAAAATAGTAAAAACGATTCAAAACTAGATTCAACCCTATCGAATCGAGTATGACACCACTACAAATCCAGCATTTGATTTTACGCATAAGATCAAAATAGCCAGGAGAAAATACCTTCCATAGGCTGGTGATTGTCAGTCAAATCAGAGTGTGGCACGAGCATTTCCGCGTCCTCCTGCTGCTGAAATTTCCCCCAAAAAAAGACAGAAAAACGTAAATTAAAAAGGAAAACGAAACAGCAACATCATAAGAAGCTGGATCCATACAGTAACCAAACTCAATCAGATTCAACAGAAACCCTAAACTCGTAACTAAATCATCCACATCGTTTCCGATTACGAGTGATTGAATCCTAAACCCCTCCCGCACACCATGTATCATCAAACACAATGCCCACAGACAACAACAAAAGGCAAATTGCACCGAAAGCGATAGAAAAACAACTATAATCAATTTCACAGGGAAAGCACAGATATATGGAGTAAAGAGGGAGAGGATTTGGAGACGTACATCGACGGAGGCAGGAGTCATGACAGTCATGGTGTGAATTTGCACACGATTTGGTTCGTAGCTCGAAAAAGAGAAGAAAAAAGGGGGAAAAAGAAATGTGATGGAGGAATTTATACAGTAGAGGGGGAAGAAATTAAGAGGAAGAGGAAGAAGAGGGAGGAGAAGGGGAGACGGAGACAGGGCAAAAGAGATCACCAGAGGGTGGTCGCGAGGGAGAAAGGTCTTCCAAGGGACTTTATATGGAGTATGGGTAATATCGTAATTATATGTATTTTCTTTTTATTTTTTCAGAAATTCAATTAATTAATCATTTTTAAAAAGGTTATACCCTAAACTATTGTATGTACTTTATATTTGTTCTCTAAACTAAAAAAGAAAATTTGATTTAGTTCTTAAATTATTATATGGACTTAAATTTGATCCTAAACTGTTGTATGAACTTTTAATTTGGTCCTTATTGTTTATAATTTACCTCAAATTGGTCTTTATTGTTTATCAATTTACCTCAAATTGGTCTTTATTGTTTATCAATTTACCCTAAATTGATCTTTTTATACAAAAATCAATTGACATATATTGTTATTAACATGACACGTGATTATTAAATTATTATTTTTCATTGTTAAGTTACTATTTTTCGCTATCAAGTAACGAACATGTCAGTTTTTTTTGTATAGAAAGACCAACTTGAAGCAAATTGATAAATAATAAGAACCAAATTGAGTCCATATAATAATTTAGGAACCAAATCAATAATTTTTTTAGTTTAGGAATCAAATTAAAGGTTTGTATAATAGTTTAAGGACCAAATTAAAAGTTTAACCTTTTAAAAAATGAAATACACAGATTATTTTTTTTTTTCTATTTTTGGTTGCGCAAATTACAATGGATTCGATGTCATCTCATTCCTTTATTTTTACTAAACTCATATTTGATATAATAATTTGAAATTAATTATAAATAATTTTATATAATTCAAAATTTTATATATTTTCTTATTAATAATTTAAATATTAAACGTCCAATCTTTAATGGCCTAATATCCACCCTCTTTAAATAGTGCGATGGATATATAGGCTTGGGCTATTATCCCAAGCCTTACAATTCTCTTCCCCTAAAATTTTCCCTCTATTCAAAAAAAAAATAATGTAAATATTAAACAAAACTACTCATTATTACTTTTAAAACCATCTTACCAAATATTCTCTAAAAAAATATTATTAATGCATTAATTAATTATGTCATACCTCCAGGTAAAATACTAAAGGTTTTAAAATGCATATAAAACATACTTTAATTATGGACATGTGCATATAAAGATTTAAGACTTCAATATATATATATATATATTCTTAAAATTTGTACTTGATACAGGCAATCACTTAAAATTTTTTAAAATATTTTAGAAGCTCATAAATTTAAAAAATTTAAAAAAAAATGTATTTAAACATTTTATGTAATGCCAAACACATGTCAATTGTTTGAATTGTTTGATTTGGTTAGGACTTTTCCTTATAAACTTTTCATGTCAAATTTTTATAATTTTTTTTTCAATACAATTTTCAACTAATAAACTTTTATTTACGTACTTGGCCCGTGTAGCCCAGTGGCTAGAGCCACTGAAAAGTGCACATCCCCCTCCCCTACGCGGGTTTCGAACCCGTCCCATAACAAAACTGTTCAAAAAAAAAAACTTTTATTTACATATTATTTGAAGGAAAAAAACATCCTCTAACTTTTCCTATATATGATCCATTTAATAATTTTTTTACAAAGTTTTCTTAAATTAATTTGCTACCAAACATGAAAAAGTTAATAACTTTAAATTTTTTCATTATAGAACTTATTAATTATCTATACAGTATTTTCTCAATTATTTTTTCAATAAAATTTTTTTTCGTAGAGTTCATCTCTAACCAAATAACCCCAAATAATTATGTACATCTAATACAAATTTCAAGTACCTATGTGTAAATTTTAAATTTTCAAGATTTCATATTCCCAAAGTATAAATAGTTAAATTGTAACTTCTAAAAAAAAAAAAATTACTCATTATAATTATTATCATTGTTACTTAGAAGATGTGATATGTACACCATTGGTTATGTGGTAGAATTATTTATACTCACATATTTTAAGATTTAATCCATAGTTTTAGTATAAAAAAGTGATATTTATTTTGAGATAATATAGTGAGTAAATTTTTTATAAAAGATAATAATAATTATAGTATTATTATTTCTTTTACTCTACAAGTATAAAATTCTTTCCTTTAGTAACAATGCAAAAATTTTGCAATCCAAAAGGAACTATGTTAATAAAACAAATATATATATATATATTTGTAAGATGTTAATAAAAGATGTGATTTTTTTTTTTTTTTATCTTTGTTGCACAATAAGAGGCAACCATTTTCATCCATTATCCCACCTCATTTGTATGGTATGCGACTTAAATTTAGAACTTTTTACTTTCAACAAAAAGAGATAATTACTACGTTATTTAGGTAATTGACATGTGATTTGTTAAATAAGTTCATAAATATGTGCTGTAATCCATGTTTAACTTTAGCCTAACATCTTGTCCTGTAATGGGCATTAGTTGGTTTAAACATTACATGTAAAGAAAGTACTAATTAGCTAGTAGTAAAAGTTAGTAATTGTTAATGAAGATTTTTGGCCTTGTTGTTTAAGCAGAGACCGTACAACTTTTGGTGTCTTATATCTAAATTTGGTTGCCTGTAGGTTATTCTCTAAATTTATACTAGTTTTTTCACCCTTGTTGTTTAAGCAGAGTTGGTAACACTTTTGGTCCCTATTTGGTTGCCTACTTTCATGAAAAAAGAATCTGGGAATTTTGAGTAAAAATATCTGATGACTTGGCTTAGGATGTTAATTTTTTTGATACTAAAATTGAGATGCAATAAAGCTGATTATAATGGAAATGTAATTGATTATATGCAAAACTTTTAAAACAAAAAAAAGAAAAGAAAAAAGAAGAAGAGTTTTTTGGTTGGAAAATTATTATAATTGATTATAGTTTGGAAATAAGCAATTATGTTTTGAGGATAATGTGTATTAGTTTTGATTAAAAAAATAAAATTTCAACTATAAATGATACTATTTTATTTAATTAAAATTCAATCTAAAATTAAAAAATTCACATGTTTAAATGTGAGTTCAAACATTTAGAAACTAAAAATTTAATTTAAAATTTAAAAATCTATATTATTAAATGTTGATATATAGATTTGAAAAACTTATTATATTATATTAAAATATATAATTAGTTTTTAAATCTAATATTAGCATTTAATAAAAATAGATTTCTGAATTTTAAAAACATGGTTTAAAATTGGAACTCCACTTTTTTAAAATAGATATCTGGGAATATTGAGTAAAGATGTCGGATGACTTGGCTTAGGATGTTAATTTTTTTGATACTAAAATTGAGATGCAATATAGCTGATTATAATAGAAATGTAATTGATTATATGTAAATTTTTAAAACCAAAAAAAAAAAAAATTTAGAGTTTTTTGGTTGAAAATTGATAATAATTGATTATAGTTCGAAAATAAGCAATTATATTTTAAGAATAATGCGTATCAATTTTGATTTTTTTAAAAAAATTTCAACCATAAATAACATCATTTTTAATTAAGATTCAATTTAAAATTACAAAATTCACATACTTAAAAGTGAATTCATATATTTAGAAACTGAAATTTTAATTTAAAATTCAAAAACCTTTTTTTATTAAATATTGATACATAGATTTGAAAAACCTATTATATGAAAAAATATATAATTAGGTTACAAATCTAATATTAACATTTAATAAAATAGATTTATGAATTTAAAAAACATGGTTTAAAATTGAAACTCCACTTAAAAAAAATAAAATTAATATGCATTTTTTACTTTAATGTTTTTATAATCAATTATATATTTATATACATTGTGTAATCAATTATATATTTATATACATTGTGTAATCAATTATATAGTAACATATAATCACTTGTATAATCCATTATAATTAACTATATTTCACCTTAATTTTGATATAAAAAAATTAATATCCTAAACCAAACTATTCAATATTTTTGGTTGGTTTCCCTTAATTCTTTTTTCTGGAAAATTAACCAACCAAATAGCTCCTCACAGTTCCTATACTTATTTGTTATTATTTATAATTTAGTCTGAATTATGCCATAATTTGTGAAATGTTGTTTTACTTGAATCTAAAATCTTCTGCAAAAGATCACATTTGAACCACTAGAATTGTCAACAATAGTTTTGTTTATAGTATCAAGACTTAGATTTTTTTATAAACAAAAGTGTTTTCTTGTATGTTTGATTGGAGTTTCAACTCTTTAGAGTCAATCTATATTTTCGAAAAAGTCTTTTAATTTTGTCTTGGTAGAAAGTTCAAATTTTATATAAAGTTGTTGTGTTAAAACAAATGGCTTGTTAAAGAAATATTGACTCATTTTTTTATTTTAAATTTTTATTTTAAAAAAATTAATTCAAATTTAATGGTTATTGTTAAATTTTTATTAGACTTCAAAAGTAGTAATTTAATGAAATTTAACAATAACTATTAAATTTAGATTAATTTTTTAAAAAAATAAAAATTTAAAATGAAAAATTATATTAATATTTTTTTAAATGATAATTTATTTTAGCACAACAATTTTAAAAGTAATTTACACATTTGACCTTTTTCTTTCTTTCTTTCTTTTTTATTATAGTGCCTTTTTTTTGTATTAACCTCTCGGTATCTAGTAACTACATTGACTTTCGATTAATCTGAAATCGAGTCACATCAAACCCCATTAAAGAAGCTCTCTCAGAATCTATTTCTTCATTTAAAGACTCAAACTTAAAATCTTATTTAAGAAGAATCAAATTCTTTTTACTGGTACTATTATAACGTCATTCTTGTCGGAGCAACTTGCTTGGACTTTGGAGAACCTGCCCCAGCCCAACATTGAAATGGGTCTGGGTTCAAGTTGAGCAGCTCAAATCGGCCCTGTCAAATGTGCCCAATTATGTCATATTAGAAATCCCCATCATTTAGAAGCCAAATCCCAACGGTCAAAAAATGCCTCCCTCTCCAACCTTCGACGATGGAGGAAACTCCTCTTTCTCCTACATTCAGATCTCGGCGAAGTCCCTTAACTTTCTCTCTCAGACGCAAAACCGCGATGGGCTTTTCGAAGACTCAACCAACCGATCCGCCGTCATTCGAGAATCTCGCTTCCGATATGTTATCAACCTTCTCGACGCGGTGCCCGAGACCAACGAGGGATGAAAAGGCTTCCGCGTACAAGGGCGGAGCTACCAAGTCCTGGCTCTCACCCTCCGATTCGTAGCCGTGTCAGACCCACTGTAGATATTAGTCCCAAAATCCGCTACAAGCGAAGAGAAAGCAGAAGAACCTTCAAGTCTGTGGCCATCAGAAAATTCCCTTCCCACGGTGTGAGCTTCGGAGGGTAGACTCCGGGGTTGTAGAAGAATTACGTAGAGGCAGGGCGATTCTAAACTTGCGTATTGCTTTTGGAGGTAAAATTTCATTTCATCTGTTTAGTTTTACGAATTATCTTTGTTTAAAAGGGCGATATGCATATGGAATTCCTTCTGTGATGATGATTTCAACTTGTTTGGCCTTGGAAATTAAGTTTGTTCTGACTTCATGTCTCTGTGATGGTAACTCGATGATTTTGTTAAGAGGCCAATGGTGGTTATGAATTGAAGATGTTTGAACTCAGTGTTGGTCCAGCAAATCCATGGTTTCAAACATTTTTATGTGCGTTTCATTAGTTTTTTCTTGAGTATTCTGCTATTATCTTCTTGCTAAATACATGTTAAGGGGGAGAGTGTAATTTAGTCATTGTGTAAGTTAGATTTAGGACTCTGGCTATGTGGAAGTGGAAATAAATAGAACAAGTTGCACTTTAACAGTTAAGTTGGATGTGAGTTTTAATTAGTCTAAAGGTTTTCAAAATGATCTCTGTTGTCAAAAGTGGCAGTGATGCTTGGTAGTCAAGTGGCATTTGAAATGTGTGACAAGAGCTAATGTGGTTGAAATTGAAATTATCTTCGGAAAAAATGGGCAATTGGGTTATGAAAACATATTTAGAAATTTTTGAATTGATGGTGTATGGGTATGTTCTTTGTTTGCATGATGGTCTTTAGGTTTAGGACGTGTTCGGTTAATGTGTTTCAATAGTATAATGGTCCTTTATACAGAATTTGTTCTGTCTAAATCATTGAATAAGATCACCTTTGCATTTGGAACAGTGGATGAAATAGTAAGTAAGGAAAGAGATTGAAACAAGATGGTGATAGAAGTTCCTAATAAAAGGAGGTGAGAAATAAAAGAAAGATCATTAGTGGAAATAATGGTCTGGTTTGGTTTATAAGATTGAATTTGTCTAAGTCACTTTAATTAAGATTAAAGCCTTGAGAACAAACTTCTGATATTCTTTTTGAAATCCATTAGTCTTATCCTTAACTTTTTTAGAGATTACAAATTGCCTCTCGATTCAATTTCAGTTTTCTTTTCTATTTGGTTTTGAACCTGTTTGGTGATTGGTTGAATGCGGCCTATTTGTTTCATATGTGGCATAAGGTTCTGATATTGTTTGAACTTTCATTGCTAATTGTCTGTGTTTTACTGCAGAATCTTTTGAACTTTGATTACATTTACTATAATTTAGTTCTTCCAACTTTCTTCTATTTATTTAATGTTTAATTGATTTCTATATTGTTATAATCAAGCCCTAAACATATTAGCTATTTTCATTTAAGGTTGTTTTTAATTTGATTGCTACTAATGAGTTTTATTGATTTGGTTTATTTATGTGATTCACCTTGCTTATGGAGATGAACCATATGGAGCCAAGTGGATCTTTCGGTCTAAATCATTAATATTCAAGATATCATTTTCATTTTTTTCACTTTATTCTTTTATCTGGAATTGTATCATTTAATTTCTGAATTGCAGTTTGTTTTGTATTTAATTTTACAAAAACTCAGCATTTCATTTTGTTCACAACTCACACAGCACTCAATATGCATCGCATGTAATCTGACCGGATGGCATAAGTTTTCATATTCAAAATTTGAGAGATGATGTAAATAACCAGTGAAGGGATAATATGCCAGTTCGGTAATGCCAGTGCTTGGTATCAGTAAAACTTAATAATCTAAGTTTAAGAGAAGATACAACCACTCAAGGGACAACAACTCCTTAGAATAACCTACTTGTTTCTACAATGTAGATTGAGAACTTTATTGTGAGAAAGATGTTTGTAGATAGTGAAAGTGTGGATGGTATTCTATGCTATTACATATTTAGGAGGTTTAGACTTCATGAAGTTTGGTTGTAGAAATGCAATGAACCAATTGGTTTAGCAACATGTTAGTTTCAGTTGAAGGAGTTATTTCCTTGCTAGTGATCTTGGGATTGTCTACTTGTAATGTTGCCACAATGATGAGGTTTTGGTTGTTAAGACTGGCGGGGATTGCATTATTTTCCTTGGCATATCTACCTTTAACTGTATGACAGGTATATTTTTCTTATCTAATTTGAAACTTAAGGTTCATTTGGTATCACCTTGTTTGTTGGTCTTTCTACTTTTCATTTTTTTCTTTTTCTTTTTTTTTTTCTCAAACAGCTCCTTGCTTCTGTTCTTTTTTCAAAATAAAAATAAATATAAAATTAGAAACAAAAACCAGTGGTCAATAATTTTTGTTTTGATTGTTGGAAAAAAATTGTTCTTAGTACTATTATCTGTGTCTCTTTTTCTACATATTACTTATATTGTCTATATTTGATGCTTTCCTTTATTACTGGTATTTGGTTATATATTTATAGATTTCAGAATGTTTTAATGGGTTTTTTTTTTCTAGCAGTACTTAATTATAGTTGTATAATGTAAATAATTTAACTAAATAGAAAATTATTTGTAAACTTCTTATACTACTTTCCTTTTTTGGCCAATATTACAGTACTTTTCTCTGATATTTAATGGACTTTCTTCAACCAGTATGTATTGTAATTGTAGTTGTACAATGTAAAAAAATATCTTTTAATTTCTTTTTTTGGCCATCAAAAATTATCTTTCAATTATTTTACCTTCTTTTGTAACCTTTTTTTTTTTCTGAAAAGCAATTCAATCAAGTTTTCAGAACATTTATTATTATATTTTTTCTCTTCAAAATTTAAATAGAAACAAAACATAAATAAGATGCAACATAACCAAACAAGTGGTTTTTCTATCAAATTGTTTTCTTTAGACATTAAATTGCCAACTTCAGTTTTAAGTTTTCAAAAAAAAATTAATTTCTATTTTCAAAATTTCCATTTAACATTTTATGGTGATACCAAATAGTTCTCCAAGTTTCAAATGAAGTGATGAAAAATATACCTTTTATGTAGTTTGGGTAAGGCATGTGAAGGAGAAATTGTAAGCGATGCTAATCATCTTGACGACACCTTCTTGTGGCAATTTAACTAAGTGGAATTCCCAAGGTTGCTGTTAGGAGATACCCTCTCAAATGAGATTGATGTGTTTGTTCAACCAATTGATTTGTTCATTATATTTTATTTTCAACCGAATTTCATTAAGTTCTAAACTTACTAATGTGTGTAGAAAGAATATCAAACATACTGCCACAACATGCAAACACTCTTTTACCGTTAAAGTTTTCAATCCAGTGTAGACTGGTAGACTATTCTATAGAGTTGGTTTCTTGGTGGAGGCTAGTATCATTAATCTCTTGACATAGATTATAAATAGGGAACCTTCTTTTATATAGTTTGGACTGCATCAGACTGTAAGACAAGAACTATTAGATGGGGGAGGGCTCTTAATTTTAGAGGACTTAACCCGAGTTTAATAGTTAATGTAGTGTCATATAATACAATTTGGATTATACTATACTTTTTCGTTATAAATACTTGTCTACTTAATGGACCTTTTTTTATGCAAATTCATTTGTTCTTAATTTTTGCAGGTTTTGAGATTGAAGATTACAAGTTTATATATGGAGACGAGAGAAGATTAGTTTAATTATGAGAGGGTTATTCTTAATTTGTATACAAATTATGAAATATGTACCCAAAAAAAAAAAATGTAAAAGAATATATGAAAAACAAAGGGCTATTGCAAGTTTTAATAATCCTTCCATCCTACTTCTTTAATTGTAACCATTCCTGTTTTCATTCACGTCTACATTGCGTCTTGCTCTTCTTTCCAGAGTCAAGACCTACTTTCAACCCTTTATAAGAAAAATAAGAGAAAGATACATTAACTTAACAAAAAAAAGGTATTTTGTAGTTCTAATTGCAGAAATTTATTAAAATTGTACTGAACTACAAAAACATTAATTACTAGATAATTAAAAACCCTTGATATTATAGGCTTCTCATCTGCAATTTAAATCTGAAATAGTGTGAATTGTATTATATTAAAGTGTATAATTTTTTTATCAATGATTTAAATAATTTAGTAATAATTTTCTTTCATTAAAAGTAAAAAATATTAAATTTAAATTGTATGATATACGAATAGGATAGGATAAAAGATGAAAATAGTTACTTTCGTTTATACAACCAAAAAAAAAAAAAGGGGTTCAATTTTTTCTTAAGAAATCATTTAAACTTTTTAATGTAATGCATTAGTGCTGGCCCAGGGGAAAAAAGATAATAGAAGCAAACAAGCCCAACATTAAAGGAAAAAAAAATCCCAAAATTAAATCCGACCCATTAAACAGAGACCCGAAACCTCGCCATTTGAGGCTGAGGGACGTCTTCAGGTTCTTCGTGTTGCCTCTGCTCTGCATCCTAATCCCTCCATAGAAACCAGCTGGGGTTATACTGAAAAATAATCGACTCAGGTAAATAAATTTTTTTTTTTTTTTAAATTTAGTTTTGAATGCTGTTTAGTTGAGTTGATTTGATTCCTACTTAAATATATATATATATATGTTTTCTTTTAAAAAAAAATTTTTGAGCTGTTTTTCTAGTGAATCAACTGCGTATTTAATGCTATTGCTGATGCAATTCTCAGTGTCTAATCTATTTGGTTGTTCAATCCATGTTTGCCCACCAAGTGTTTGTTCAAATGCCTGTTAGACGGTGGCATGCGTGAAATCTCTACTTATTGCTGCATATTCTGACCCACATGTTTTTTTCTGTTGAAAATTTGGTATCAATTAATGGGTTTATATTGCAAGTTAAAAACATACTCATAGCTTTGGTGAATCGTGATTTTATGCCGGTATTTCATCTTTTATGTTGCTAGCTTTACAAGAAAAATTGCTTTGAAGGTCAAGCAAATGACAGCATTTTAAGCATTAATTGCATCATAGATTCTGGTTTTTCTTTCATCAGTTTCTTGGGCATTCTTAAGTTTGTTATGGTTAAATAAAAATCATTATTGCAGATATGTTAATTCACAAGGAGATGGGTTTATCAGCAAAAGGGTTTGGTTGGCTTGTGTTTGTTGATAATTGGGAATTTGAGAATTGGGTTATGCAGTTGTTTATTATTTTTAAAAGCTCCTAGTAGTAGCATATGGCAAGTATGTATTGCTTTGTTCCTAGTTTATGTTAACATAAAAACCTTTAGGTGAAAAGAAAATTTTATCTACTTTCACTAAAAATAGAAGAAGAACCTATGGTGTTTTACAATGCCCGCTTTTGGTTTCATTGTGTTGGTATGAAGTTTTAGCTCAATTGTGTGACATCTACATAATAATGTCAGACTTATTAAGACAGATATACAGGCTAGATGGGTGGGTTTTGAACTTTTCTTCTTTCTTTTAAATTCATATTGCAGATGTCTTCTCTTTGACCTGATTTGAACATGTATACTTTTCAGTTTGAAATCTAGCCTTTTTTTGGATGCGTTGATTCAAGGCCTGTCTTGCCGTCAAATGGATTTCTTTTTTTTCTCTCTTTTTTTTGGATTTATGGAAATGCAGTTATATGTAGAAGCAAGATTTATTCTCTCTGTTGTCTTTTTAACTTTGCTTTTTGTGTATTTCATGCTTTCTAGGTAAAAATATAAAGATGAGACGGCATGAACAATATCCTGATTCTGGTGCCAATGCATATCTCTCTGCTCAGATGCAGCAGCATATGCCTGGGCAGATTATGGAGCAAAATTCCACTCCCTTCCAAGGACAACTAGAAGCGTTCACTCCTGAGAGGGATCAGCCAGCTGCAACTTCAAGCACGGACGGGCAATGGGGATGGGAAAGAGATGGGTCCAAAGTGTCAAATCAAATGGCAGGACCACTGTACAATGAAGGTAAGCCTATCTCTTATCTCTCTCAGTCTCTCCTCGTTTTCTGTTCTAGGTGTTGATCATATAATACACATGCTGATTACCTGAGTACAACACATAAGTGGGTTAGCCTTAAAGTTCAATAGGTATCTGGGTAATGGGTTCCTTTTCAGTACATAGGAAGGTAGAAGTCTGCATTACATAAATGTCAGACCAGCTGACTGTTGCAATTCTGGATCTGAGACTTTGACTATGATTTATTGAAAGATATTAGTCCACATCCCCATCAATCTTTGTACTTAATGCTATTTTATCTCCTCGGTAGAATTAAGTATTGCCCTTTGTCTTCTTGATTTTTACACGTTTTATGACATTTTCTATGCATAGAAACATATTTTTGTTTTTTTTTTTTATGTCTTTGACTGTTATTCCTTTGGTTTCTTGCTTGTTATGATGTAGGCCAGTGGGCAGATAGATCAATAACTTATTTTCAGGGCCAGAGACCAGATCTTAAGTCCTCAGAGAAACAAAACGCTGATCTTAGATCTCGACAGCATGAAGAAGACATGGAAATTGGGTATGAAGATAATCATTCTTCAAAAACTTTTGAAGGCCTTGAGAAGAAGTTCCTGGATGACATAATGAAGCTTGCCAAGGAACAGAATGATGCTGAGGATGCAGAAAATGCCAGACATAGGGAGGTCAGTACCTTTTTTTGGCCATATTAGTGCATGAGTTCACCCTGTTTCATCTTCTTAATAATTTAGCACCTCATGAAGTAAACTGCATCCCTAAATGCAATGCTCTCTCAGGTCTCAACTCTGTTATTGTGGTTACAACTTACTACTTCTTGAAGTTGATAAAATTTTATGTTGTGTGCACTTTTCCTGGGCATAGATGTTTAAACATGTAGAGTAGCCAAACTAATTATGCCTCAATTAATACATGAATTTGCCTGGGTTGTGGATGGTTTAGATATCATGAGTTTGTCCACAAATTTTGCATAGTAGCGCATATGTTAATTGTTGAGGAGTAAGGATACTCATGCAATGAATTTGGCTAAGGTTGTTCTTCAACCTTGCCCTCAGAGCCAGTCCTTTTCCCGAGGTTATGGATCTGTTTTGCTCTAAGTCTAGGACCTCAAACTCTTCTTCTTGGACATGCTTCCAACCTGAGCTGGCACAATTAGACATAAGGTTTAGAATAGTTTTGGATGGGTATAATCAATTCATAGCAGACGATAAAATTGTTTTTTCCTTCTCATTGGTGTATTTTTTGTGATCCTGTTCAATTTATTTCAGAGAATAAATGCAATCAACGCTCAGTATCAGGAACAGCTAGCTGCACTTAGAGCACGGCATGCAAATCGTAGAGATGAGTTCCTCCGAAAGGAATCTCATGCACGCCAACAACAGTACCAGCAAACCCTTATCGTTCACTACCCTAACATTGGCATGGGCTCGGGTAATGCCATGACACCTGGTAATCCTCATAGTTATAGCGGTGTCGCAGGTTCTGCCATGGTCGGGGATGCAAATCGTGCTTACAACTCAGACCCTTCTGACTCTTATAGAGAGAGGACTCGATTTCTTGGAGCTGCCAGAGATCAAGGGTTTGAGCCTAGAGGTTCATATCCTGGGGGCCGTGTCTATGATACTGGCTCACGTTACTACTGAATTTTGCATTTGTTATATCCTACCCCCTCTTTCCCTCCAGAAACTGCTAGTTAGACTGTAGCAGACTTTAGCTGTATTTCATTCTCAACAGATTTATGCAGGCGTTTCTTGTTTGTAATGTTTCACATCTTTTCTGATTTCTCAACAGATTTATGCTAGTGTCTCTTATTTTATGCTATTCACGGTCACCATTCATCCATTTAGTTCTGAAATCTTCAAGATCATGGATCTCTAATCCGTAATTTTATACCCCTTTTGTGTACCACACAACTCTTTTGTAAATTTAATGAGAGAGTGCAAGTTTAGTAAATTCTTACACAAATTTTCAAGTGCATGCTATAAAATTTAATGCGTTACTTTAAAAATTTAAGTGTTAAAACTTTAAAATTAGTGGTTAAGAATTGATGTCACACCAAGTTCATTACAAGTTATATCTAATAAATGGTCTATTTTATTGAGGAAAAAGTTAGACATGCAATATTTATGCGTTATTTTGTAATTAACTCACTAAATATGATATTATATATATTTATTTAATATTACTTCATATTATGTTAATATGACATGGCATTGGACTTATTGACCTCAATATATTATCAAATTAATCTAAATTACGGGTTGAATTGAATCATTACCTTACCTAACTTCTATATTGAGGTTTTATGTAATTAGATAGGGTTCTATCCTTATTAGTCTATAAATTTTACATTACATCATATTGGCCTATGAATCATACATTGCTTCAACGTTGATCCAACAATTTTTTTTTCTTTTCTCTTGATCATAACTTCAAAGTAAAATTGTTTAACGGCATAATAGTTTATAAGTAATTTTGTTCTCACAAAAATAAAAGATTTTAAGTTTAAATCACATAATAATAATATGAAAATAAAGTAGATTAAAGGATATAAAAATATTATTTTTATTATATAACTCAAAATAATAATAATAATAATAACTCCAAAGAAAAATTAAGTAATATACACACATATATATATGCTTGTTTTAATTTTAGTATTACACATTTTTTTGGCAAAAACGTTTCTTAAGCCCTCAACCTTACCTCAAAATAGTATTTAAGCCTCTGAAATAAAAATGAAGCAGATAAACCTTCCAACTCCACTAACAATGCAAATAAGTCCTTCTTACAAGCAGGTCAAATGGTATTTCACTTTGAAAGCACGAACAACCATGAATGAGAAGGATTTATTTGCATCATTAGTGGAGTTAAAGGGCTTATCTCCTTTATTTTTAGTTTAAGAACTTAAATGCTATTTTTAAATAAGTTTGAGGGCTTAAGAAGGATTTTTTGCTCCATTTTTTATGGGCATTTTCCCCCCAGTGGGTAAGGTTTCTAAATATTTACACTATTGTCCATATAAAAATACATATACACAAATTAAGTCGGTACTTACGGAGTAATAATTGTTTTCCCTCCGAAGCTGAATCCTCTTCACCGGCAAATCCGCCGTTGTCTCCGTCGCACATCCGAAGAGCAGATGATCTGCATTGTCTTTCGCGCACTTTTAAGATCTCTTCACTTTCTCCTTTTATTATGGTGGGTTTACCGGAATGTTTCTCCGATTCGAATGGGCGACTCTACTCCGACAATGACCAGCGAGTTCACTTCGTCTCCGTCGGGTCTCCTCTTCGGGTTTGCTTCATTTCGTTGTTCTTTCTAATTTGAATTCACAAATCTGGATGCAAGTTTGAATTTATGATGTTTTCTGTTTTCTGAATTTAGCTTGGTGTTGGGATATTGCAGTATCCATCCTGGTTTTTTGCCCTTTTTTTTTGGCTTTATTAATTTTTCATTTCGTTTTGGCTGCATTGGTGTAGAATTGTTTGAATCTAGGAAAAGAAGGTGAGTTTATGATTCTGATGCGAATTGGTTTTCAGGAGGTGGAAGGATGCCCAAGATTGGACATCAAGTGAATGAGGGATTTTGTATACTGCAATGCAAGGGACGTCCTATGCCAGTCCAATGAAGTTAATCAACAATATCTTCAACTCGGATCTTGCTTTCAATCTGAGGAGGGATGAGGATTCTTTGCAGAATGGGCAAAATGGTGAAGTGAGTGTCTCTGCTCGGGATTATGCATTGATCACTGGACAAATGTGGTTGTAGGCGCTTAAATGGTGAGTATTAAGAATTTGCTGCTCCTACGTTTGAAGTTTGATTTGGTTCTGAATGTTAATTATTATTATTATTATTATTATTATTATTATTAGTATTTTGTTTGATTGGCATGGTTCTGAATGTTAATAAGCATCAAGTCTAAAGTGTAGTGCATTCATTGGATTCATTTTAGACTTGGGTGCGAATATGCCAATGTTTGGTAATTTAGGTACAATTTGTTCAGGATTTTAAGCTATGGATGTCGGTTAAATGTAGTCCATTTAAGGCCCCTTTTGCTCTAGATGCCATGAGGTGAACTGATCTGATTATACTAAAAAGGTACTTTATATATTCTGTAAAGTTCGAACTTATGATATTCTTTAATTTCTCAATCATGTTTGATGAGCTGCTGTACTTAAAGTTTGAAAATGGTAAAGAAGAATATTTACAACCTCAATCTTGGTAGAATGAATTGTATTTTCCTTATGGAAAATTACAGCTTCACACATTATTATTCCCTTCCATTTTTTGGCATATGGGTTACTGCTTCCTACCTTGGTCCTTATCTTTAACATATAATGTTATTGGTTTGAATATTCCATTCTTAAAAGAATTTTTTTCCTATGTTCTTAAATGAATTTTGTACAGGGCTAAGCATTAACTATAAGTTCCTACATGAATTTGGACACTCTTGCATGTCCATAATATTTTTCCCATACAATGGCTTTGGTAATGCATGCATAAAATAATAAAATAATATATTGATGTGATGACATTTTTACTTTAGTTTGCACTAATTTTCAGTCTTCTGGATAATTACCACTGTGATTTATATGTCATATTTTTGTGTTGAGTCTTCCTAGGAGATTTCCTTTTCATTATCTTTTTGTCACTCTCTTTTTCCTTTTCAGTGGCTGAAGAGCTACCATGCTTGATATCTATGAAGTTAGATGCAATGTAATTCCACAATGCGCGCATTTATTATCAGTGATAACTCTCTATTTCTCAGAAATAAAACATCAATTTATCTGATGAAATACTTTTCAGCAGTTAATGCATGTGCATTTCTTTTTCCTCCAAAACTTATTGTTACAATTCCATCCCATAAAATTTTTAAGCATGTGCATGAGGAACTGAAGTTTGTTTGAATCAGATTTCGGTCCTCAGTATTTGGTTGTATTTGTTAAGTTATCCAACCTCCAATGAATTAGTAATTGGTGAAGAGGCCCAACTTGAACGTAAGGCAACCACAAAATTAAACCAATGTGGGATCACAATGTTGCTTGACAACAGTGTTCGATAAAACAATTTGATTTGATGTTTGATATCTCCATAAACTCTATTTTTATGCTTTTAACATAGGTATACTGATGCTAAAGTTGCACCAAAGAGTGGAAAAAGCTTTTCAGCTGCTGAGGATGACATGGCAGGTGTCTACCCCTTTTAGCTTAGGTTCTCTGTTGTAAGGGAAATGAATTCACTGGCAGTAATAATTATCAAAAAGGTTGGTAAATACAGAATCCCTCCTATTTTGCTCTTTCCAGTTAGGGACTAAGTTGGCTATGGGTTTTTTTTTCCTCTAATGTCCAACTAGCCAATGTAAGCATCTGCCAGCTTTCCTGTTTCATCTGTTTTATTCTCATGGTGCATGCCTAACTGGTTCTGCGGCTGATTGCTTATGTTTCTACATCTTTTTATCATTACCCATCTGGCCTCTTTAGTTTCTCTTTCATTTCATTTATCCACAAAATGGTGTCATATTCTTTTTTAGGATAATGCAATTAAGCTCTCCAGAAGAGCTTGCAAAATCTTCAGTGTGGAATCTGAGCAGGTATTGCATTTTATATGACAACTTTTTCTTCTGAAATGGATTGGTGTCTAACTTCTGATATTGAACAGTTGCACATCTGGGACTTTTCTGGGCAGACAACCTTATCTTTTATGCATGACAGAAATAATTTACTAGAAGATTGTCGGCATCAATCGGGTCAGGAGGTAAGACGTCGATTTTTTTCCTTAGATATTGGAGTATTTGTACATTTAAACAAATTTGTTTGATTCTCCCATCAAGACATTGTGCCTGGATTTTTTTTTCTTTTGGCCTTCCCATTGTACTTGGATTGAAAAACTCATTTCTTTTGACAAATACATTAATACAGCTTCTCCACTAGTGAGGCTGTATTCCCTTTCAAACACTATATCACTTTGGCAAACCACATAAGATAAGGTGCAAATTTATGAAGAAAACTTATCTTACAATCTTTCAATCATTACCCTAACGGGATCCATTTTTTACAGAAAAACAAGAGAATGCATCTTGAAGTTGCAAATTTTCACTTGCATACTGCATCATGGAAAAACTTCAATGTTTCTAACTGAAGTTGGCAAATTCTTGTTATCCCCTTTAGGTTGTTATAGTATTGTCTAACTTAAATAGAGAAAGGAAAAAGGATGAAACATTAATGAATCATGTTCCAAATTCTTCTTCAGGTGCTTCAGCTTTGATGAATGGTGGTTCTGGCAGTGCAAACTCCAATCTATACCAAATTAATTCTTTAGTGACCCGTGTAAGATCAGGAGAAGCAGGTTCCTTGGGATTAATAGGATTACAAAATCTCGGAAATACATGTTTCGTGAACAGTTCCATTCAATGCTTGGCACAGACACCAAAGATCATTGACTATCTTCTTGGAGATTATGGTAGAGAAACAAATCATGGAAACCCATTGGGCATGGATTTACGTTACATTTACTCCAATTCTAATTATTAAATTTTCTCAGTAAGCATATGTTTTGGGAAGTTCTGCATTTCTTCCAAGTTGAATGCCATCCATTTGATTTGTAACTGGGGCTTCTTTTCCAAGGTGAAATTGCTACAGCCTTTGGAGATTTATTAAGGAAGCTATGGGCCCTAGAGCAACCCTTGTGGCACCAAGAACATTTAAGTCAAAGCTTACTTGTTTTGCTCCTCAATTTAGCGGTTTTAATCAGCATGATTCTCAAGTTAGTGAAAGTTTTCCCGTTCTCAAAATTGTTTTTGGACCTTTTTATTTCTTCAGGTAGGTGGTTACTAGGTACAAGGTCATAATATGCCATACATATATTCTGAATGTGATAATTCTTTTATCTTAGGAGCTGCTTGCCTTTTTGTTAGATGGACTTCACAAGGATCTCAATCGTGTGAAAAGCAAACCCTACATAGAAGTCTAGGATGGAGAGGGTTGACCAGATGACGAAGTAGCTGATGAATATTGGCAAAATCATTTGGTTCACAATGACTCTATCATTGTTGACGTGTGTCAAGTGAGTGTTTTTTTTTTTCAACAGTAGTCATGTCAAGTTTCATTTCATTTTTAATATTAAAAATCTAAGATTGTTTCCCGACTTATGTAACTACCATATGTCACTACAGGGCCAATTTAAATCAACATTATTTTGCCCTGTGTGCAAAAACATATCTTTTACGTTTGATCCTTTCATCTACCTGTCACTACCTTTACCATCAACAACAATGAGGACAATGACCCTAACAGTCAGCGGTACTGTCGGAACTGCTCAACCTATTCCATAGACCATCACTGTTCCCAAGTCTGGAAAATTTGAAGATCTTATCCGGGCTCTCAGTGTTGCATGCTTTTTAGGGGTTGATGAGACCCTTTTGGTGGCTGAGGTATGCTTCATCATTTAAAATATTCTGGTCAGTTATTTTACTTCCTTATGTCTATGTTACTGCTTATAGATGTTCATTTTTAATCTAAATAGCTACAAACTTCTATGCAGAAATACAACAACCGACTTATACATTATCTTGAAGAGCCTGCTGATTCTTTATCCTTAATCAGAGCTGATGGCCAACTGGTTGCATATCGATTAATTAAAGACATTGAAAATATTCCTTTGGTTTTGTATTTATGCATCAGCAAATAGAAGAGTAAGTTTGCTTTGCTCCTACCTTGATAACTTGTTAAACATGCCTGTTTCTTTCTTTTTTCCCTTTTCATGCATTTTTCAAGCATTTCCCTTCTTATGTACACTTGGTAAGTTCAAATGGGGTTGACTCAACCTCAGATGCTGGATTACTGTTGTACGTGACAGTTGAGAGGGGAACTATAAAGGAATCAAAGATAGTTATGAATGCACCACTCAAAGTCACAGAATTTTCCAGCCGGTTGAATGTGATTGTATGTTGGCAAGAAAAACACGTTTAACAATATGATACATGCCTTCTTAGCCCCTTCCCATGGATTTTCAATCCTGACTTTTTTGCAAAGAGACAACAGGAGTCTGTTTCTCTGTGTAAATGCCTTGAAGCATTCTTGATGGAGGAGCCTCTTGGACCAGAAGACATGTTGTTAGTGTTTGCAACAGTTTTCTTTCTACTTAAGCTTAAGAAATATTTTCTTCAAATAGCTAATAGGGTTTTGTATATCACTTTTTGGCAGTATCAAAATGGATTTTAAGCAATAAGTGAGTTATTTCTTGTCTCTTTTTTCTGCATTGTCTCTTGGTGGATAGCTAGCAATATTGGTATGTCTATGGAAATCCCTGGACTTATAGGTTGTCTGTTTCCTTTATTGCTAGTAAACACTTCTTATGCCTTGAGTGATACTAAAGAGCTTGTCATCATCACTGTTGTTTCTATGGAGAGTTTCCTTCTATTGAAGTAATGGTAAATGCATTTTCTAGCTCATTTAAGTGCACTTCTCCATTAATGTTACTTTCTTTTGTAATAATTGAAATTTTCTTTCAGCCTGCTTACACTTAAATGCTTTGGTTTCCAGTGTCTCTTTTTGTTAATAACAAAAAAAAAAAAAAGAAGCTTTTATTTGTTGAGGTGTGGCCCTGTCCTTATGTTTCTGACATGGATGGTTGTTTGATGTAATTTCAGGTTCTGTCCAAGCTGCAAAAAGCATTGTCAAGCCATTAAAAAGTTAGATCTCAGGAGACTACCAGAGATTCTGGTTACCCATTTAAAGAGACTCTCATATAGCCGGTTCCTGAAGAACAAGTTAGAAACATACATTGACTTCCCTGTTGATAATCTTGATTTGTCAAGTTACATTCCGCACAAGAACAGCCAGTTATCAAACTGTTACATGCTTTATCCTGCTAGTAATCACTATGGAAGTATGGGAGGTGGCCATTAGACTGCATTTGTTCATGTAAGTATAGATCTATCCTTTATCTATTATGGTTTCCCTTCTTCTTTTCTTTCCAATGCATGTCTGTGAGCAAACGATTGCAAGCATGCGTGATTGTTATCTATTAGCTCTGCCTGAGTTCTCTAATTATTCTTTTTCTAATGTAGCAGGGGGATGATCAGTGGTACAACTTCAATGACAGTCATGTTTATCCCATCAACCAGGAGAAGATAAAGACATCAGCTGCTTATCTTCTCTTCTACAGAAGAGTTGTAGAATAAAATATGGAGGTTGTCATTTATTGACAACAATCGGAAGCCAGGTATATTAGGTGAATACATCAACATTTTTGCCAGCTTAAACAATTCAATCTCAAAGAGTAGCATTCTTTATTATTGGGCATTATTTAGTCTGAGTTGATATATAGTATCAAGTACCATGTATTACAGTGGGAAGGAAATTATAACCTTAATTAGGTTCAACAATGACTGTAACGTAGTATTAACAGGAGAGGAGGGATTTGTCATCTGCAAGACATGCTGTTGATTGACCATCAGCCAAGGAAAACGTCTCACCATTTTTATACTGAGGGGAAATTGAATTTTGTAAGTTAACTGAATTCAAAGGTGTAATTTTAGTTTCTTGTACAACTGGTAAAAGCAGATACTGAATTAAATTCATGGCCAATCCATGAATTGTCAATTGCAACATGACATTATCAAATGTCTTTTATTGAATTATTTCTTGTCTCTATCACTCCTGGCATTTCCCTTTCCAGCTTGTAGTATTCTTCGACAGGAAAATCGCGACAGTGGAAAGAGATAAGTTTTACTCCCATGCCTTATGTTATAAGTTACCATAGCTGATATTTGATTCATGAATAAATGCATCGCTTTCTCTGAGTGCAATAGCCGATGTAGATGTTCTAAGCTGTGTAGCTTCATGTGCTGGAAAGATGCATTAGTGCATTACATTATGTCTCTGTTTTTTACTGTTAGATCTCTGATTGCAACTGGATGAAGCTGTGTAGAAATTGACATATGTAGTTTTGTTGTCCATACGGAGGATAAGATAGAAGAAATGTTATGGCCTATGGGTGGATGGGACCACCTGTATTTTCTCTTTCCCATCTGTGCTAAGATGTGACTTGACCCTGTTGATAATTGGAGTACCATAGTACCGAGTCCCTCTTCCCTCGGTCAAGGGCGGTCAGGACCACCATTTCTTGGTTCTTATTCTGCTCAAAACTCGTGGTTCTCACTGATCGACACTTCTCATTGGAGCCTTGATTCCAACTCTTAATAT
>BPVZ01000007.1:2160753-2170893 GCA_020521535.1 Rubroshorea leprosula
TTTTTTTTTTGTGTGAATGAAATCATTGCAAGTAAGGTTGTTAATGAGTCAAGTAGAGTTGAGTGCCTAAATACTAGTACTCATGCTTGCTTAAAAAAATTCAACCTTGAATCGAGCACAAGTATTTGACAAACTTTAGATAATTAAGCTCATGCTCAAGTCTGTGAGTATCTGAGCGAATTCAAGTTCACTTGCGAGCTCGAGTAAGAGAATACTTTAACTTGATTTCGAGATTTTTTTTTTTTAATTTCAAACTATTTTAATAACCAATCATTTAACTATAAACATGTTTACATTTTAAAAAAATATTAAATATAAAAAATTTAAATAAAAGCATTATATTAAAATCTAACAATAAAAAATAATTTAAAACTTTGTTTAAACATTCTTATTATTAGTTCTAAAATGTTCAAACTAAAATTCATTCAACAAATTATATGCCACCATTCAAAAGAAAACCCTTTTTTCTTTAAGTCTTGCAAGTTCGGTAGTTAAAAAAAAATAAAAATATAATAATGCCAAACTCAAACTCGAGTTTATAATAAGTTATTATTATTTTTTAAATTATATATAAAAATTGTATATTTAAATTCACACACATAAATATATATTTTAATTTTTAATTTTAAATCAAATACTCACAATTAGCTTACAAATATTGATTTAAGGTGAAGTTCAGACCTTTTTTTTTTTTTAATCAAACTCAATATTAAATTCAAATTCAACTCATTTATTAAATAAATTAAATACATATCAAATTTAAAATGAGTTAAATGCATATCAAACTTAACCTGAGTAACTCGTACGAAACTCACAAGCTACCCTACTCGTTAACAACCCTAATTGCAAGGCACTATGCCACAAAGAGTAGGGGAATGGATTGTGGCCGTTGTTCACACAGGCCCCCCAGCCCATAAACACCCACCTGTGCTTTCAAACAATGGGTCATTTTCTTCGAAGAACATAGAGGTTGTCATCACAGCCTTTGGGTGAATGTTTGCCCTACTCTAGATATTTTCTCTTTGTAGGTCCAATGACAGGGACGGTATTTCCCTTCTAAAACCTCTCCGTCCCATCTTTCTTAGAATATGCACTTGAGTACTCAATATTTCTTATGTTTTAATCCTCCAAGTAACAGTCCTCATTCGCAGAACACGGAATGGTTTCCTCTTGAAAGTTACAAATTTAAACTCTATGACCCGTGGTCCATTCTTATAATCCTAACAAATCTAGAAGGAACTGATGACGATGAGGAAAAAACCTGTAATGCATCTCAAGAATTGCATTGTGGAGATAAGAAGGTTACACAAGTTTCATCCTTGTTTTTCTTTTTCTGCCATCATTACACACACAAGTTGATTAAAGGCAAAGTACTCGAATCCACTACCAAAATATAGTGACAAGGACGGATCTATCCCTAAATAAAAAATGAGAACAAATTCATCCATAAAATTTTTGACTTGGATAAATTATCTTAAATTTAACATGTGACATCATTTAATGTTAGTAATCCATTAACAATGAATTTATTAGTAACATAACAAATTAATGAATTACTGATATTAGATAACGTTACACGTTAAATTTAAGATGATTTGTTCAACTTAAAAATTTTATGAATGAATTTATTCTCATTTTTTGTTTAAAAATAGATTCATCCCTACTACTGTATTTTGAGAGTAAATTTGAGCAAGGACGGGTTTGAGTATTTTGCCTTGATCAAAAGTCAGATAAGGTGGGCAAGCCATCTTTTTTCGACTTTTGGTTTTGTTCACTCAAGGATCTTTAAGGCAACATAAAAATTGGTAAAATCTCTCAGATTGCCCTTTAACTTTTTAAGTGTATGAAATTTTATCTTTTACTTTACAATATATGATTTTATACCATCTTGGTATTCAAGTTTATGATAATGAGGTAATTTTTATCATTGTGGGATCATGTGTAGTCCTAGAAAGTTGTAACGTTAAGGGTAACATTCCACACACTTAAATACCATAAGGGTATAAAATTATAAACTTGAATACCAATAGGGTATAAAATCACATATTGTAAAGTGAGAAGTAAAGTTTCACATACTTGAAAAGTTGAAGGGTAATTTGTGGGCTTTTGCCCATAAAAATGGTATGAATGTTAGTCGGTGAAAAATAGAAAAATTTATATTTACTATTTAATAATTTAAAATTAATTTATAAATTAATATTTTTAAATATTTTTTAATAGTAATATTTTTATATATTTTAACAGATAAGAATCAATAAAATTAGGTAAATTAAAAATATTTTTAATATTTGTGTGACTACATAACAATTATTTATATACTTATAACATGACTCTCTTTTTTTTAGTTTAACATGCTTACTCACGAAATAAGGAAGGTGGCAGGGTAGGCTAAGGATAGATTTTTGTATACATTGAAGATATTTTTGGTGAAGTTAACTGTTTATCAGTTTATTTTTAAAAAATAAAACAGAAAATATTATTTGATTTGTCATAAAATGACTGTTTTTTTAGTTTATTTTAAATTAATTGTCATTTTTTTATTTTTTAAGATAAATAAATATTTTTTTATTTTAAAGTGATTTTTCAATGATATTATTAAAGTTATTTTTTAATAGTGTTTTAAAGAATTGATTTAATTTTTAACCGAATTGAAATCTATTAATTTAAAAATCTTGATTCGAGATCAACATTATCAAAAGTTTACTAATCTTCCAATGTAAAAAAAAAAAAAAAAAAAAGAAAAACATTTAAAGGATGCTTCAACTTCTAGGTACATATACTACATTAACATCATGAAGTATCCAGTAAAAAAAAAAAAAACATCTTGATGTAAAATTAACAGTTATAATAGGGGTAAAAATAATTGATATAACAAGTTAGAGTACTTTATATATATATTTTTTATAAACTTAATATTTTGTTGACAAAGAAAAAAAAGATGAAAAAGCTTGATCAATATATCTTGAGAGATTAATCCTAACAACTTATTGAGTCAATGCTCCATATATTGATCCGGAATTGAAATCTATTAATTTAAAAATCTTGGTTTGAAATCAACATTATCAAAAATTTATTAATCCTCCAATGTAAAAAAAGAAAAAAAGAAAAAAAAAAAGAAAAACATTTAAAGGATGCTTCAACTTCTAGCTACATATAGCGATTACATTAGAGAGTGATCATACTAGAGAGGAAAATGGCGAGCAACCGTGGAGATAGAAGACAACAAGGCAACAGGAACTCGACAACCGATCCTAAGGACTTTGCGAACAAACTGCCAGCTTTCGACAAGGGTTTACTGAAACACTGTTCATTCTATCACTTCTACAACTTTCCTGATGATTGGGGAGCAAGACAACTATTCTACTTCATTGGGAAGTCTATGAAAGCGGGGAGACTCTGGGATATATTCATCCTGAGTAAGAAGGACAGAAGGGGGAAAAGGTATGGATTTGCCAGGTTTTTGGATGCCAGAGATGGACACGAGATGAAGAAGCAACTAGGAAACATATGAATCGGCAACCAAAGAGTAAATATTTAATTCCGCGGTGGAAAGAAGAGAAGAGAAATGCAGGTTGGATGCTAAATCAGTGGAGGAGGCAAATTGGAAGAGTAGCAAGAAGTTAATCTGGTAAGAAGCTAGAACTAAGATAGAAGAAGGAGACAATCAGTGCCCAAAAATGACTTATGCTCAGTGTTTTCTCCAACAGAGAACTTCGACAAAAACCAAGGTCACAGGAGTAAAAGACCCTGCGTTGGCAGAGGCGAAAGAACATCAGAAGAAGATAAGAAGTATCTTAGCTAAAGACTCTACTCCAGAAGCTTTCAGGAACCAAAAAAGTCATCGAGTTAAAGGGCACGAAAAAGGATGAAGAGAACTTGATGAAGTGTGCAGTTGGAGCGGTCCTATCCCCTGATATGATCCCAAACCTTCCAGTGGTATTTTTTAATGAAGGCTTCCCTTCAATTAAAATTGTCCCGATGGGTGGTAATCTTGTGCTAATTGATGACGAGAACCCGGAGCAGATCAAGGAGCTGGTTGGTGGAAACTTAGAATGGGTGTCAACTTATTTCGATCGAATTAAGTTCTAGTCTCCATCAGACATAGCAAAGGAGAGATTGGCGTGGCTCAAAATTCACAGTTTACCAATGCATGCATGGTCTGAAGAAAGCTTAGCATTGATTGGTAACCATATGGGTACATTAGTGTCCATTGATGAACATACTCTATCCAAAGAGTGGCTCAATACAGCAAGAATATTAATCTCTACCAAATCCAAGTCCACGATTAAAGAAGAGTTAATCCTTAAAATAAAGAACAATCAGTTTCATATTGTTCCAACAGATGAGAACTGGAGAAATGACCCTCAGTGGTTGAAAAAAGCTAGTAGATCCATTGGTGATTCAGATGAGAGTTCGTCGGATTATAGCTTCGGCGATGTAGCCGGTGAGATGGACTGTAGCAGCTCAGATAGCTCAGAAGAAAAGGAAATTCAAACTTCCTTTGGGGTTGTTAAGGGCATTAATTGTTCTGACAAATTGGGCGTCCCAAAGTTTTTTGCTCAAGTATGCAAGGAAGTGAAAGGCGCCCTGTCAAGCCAAGAGAGGGGGGAACAGAGTATAAGACATGATGACAAATGGGCAAGTGAAAGTCATATTAGTTTGACTAATAGCTCAAAGATAGTAGAGCAAGTGGTGCAAGAAACAACCCAATTTATTATCCCAATTACTAGACAAACTAAAGCTCATCTCCCGACTGTCAAGAGGGGCGTGGGATGCCAGGAAGAAACAGGGCTTCAAGTGACTGAAGGCCCAAATAAAAACCCCATTATAATACCAGGCAAAGAGAAAGTGGAGGTAATGAAACTAGTCACTGGAATGAAGCGTGGAAGAAGGAAGAAAGCTCTGCTACAGTCGGCTAACTACGGTGGGGAATCATCAAAGGGTTCCCTCTCAGACAGTTACATCTTGTCCAACAACAAGAGGATCAAGGAACCCATGATCCTAGAAGAATCAAAAAAGGCATTTGAGTTTGGGGAAAAGCTCGGGATTGATACCAGGAATGGCAAAGAGTAGATCCTAGACCGATTCAAGCATATGAAAGAGCAGGATAAACAGGGGTTTGTCTATGAGACATAAGGATATGTATTTCTTCAACCTCTCAGTAATATTTATTGATGAAGCTTTTATCTTATAATGTGAGGGGATTTGGAAGCACTGTTAAAAGAAAAGAGGTGAGAAGCTTAATTCGAAGGGAAGGAATTAGTTTTGCTTGTTTTCAGGAGACTAAAATGGAGGTGTTACATAAGGATTTTTGTGCTTCTATTTGGGGCTAGGAGAATTTTGAATGGGCTCATAAAGCCTCAGCGGGTAGATCATGGGGTTTATTATGTGTATGGGACAGTGATATTTTTGTAAAAGAAGTAGTAGTTGATATACTTGGTGCCTTAACAATTTATGGTTTGTGGGGAGAAAAGAAACAAAAATGTTGTATGGTGAATGATTACGCTTCTTGCAACAGGAATGAGAGAAAGAAAACATGGGCAGAGTTATTGAAAATGATTGAGGAAGGTGAAGGCTTTTGGCGTATCACTGGGGACTTCAACAGTGTGAGATCAGTGGAAGAGAGAAGGGGAAAATCTGAGCATTCTCATTATAGGGAAAACCTTAACTATTTTATTGAGCAGGCAGGGTTGGTCGATTTGCCACTTACTAGAAGAAAATTCATTTGGTATAAGAGTGATGGGTCAACTATAAGCAGGTTGGACAGATTTTTGCTCTCCGTTGATTTCTTAAATTTGTGGGGGGACTGCTGTCAAATCGGACTAAATAGATCTATATTAGATCATTGTCCAGTGATCCTTAAGAAGGTGAATAGTGACTTGGGCCCAAAGCCTTTTAGATTGTTGAATTGTTGGGATAGGCATCTAGATTTCAAGAGAGTTGTAGAGGAAAATTGGAGGTCTACAGAAGTTGTGGGATGGAAGGGGTTCGTATGCAAAGAGAAGTTTAAACATTTGAAGAATTGCTTAAAGAAATGGAACAGTGAAGTCTTTGGAAATTTTGAAAATTAGATTGCTGAGGCGGAAGATAAGATCAAAGCAATAGATAGCATGAATGGGGATGGTGAAACAACGGAGGAGGAAATTTTGTTAAGGAATGAGGGATTCAGTGAGCTATGGGAAGCATGGAAAATGAGAGAAATGGCCTAGAAATAGAAGGCAAAACTGGAGTGGGTACAACATGGAGATGCGAATTCCAAGCTATTTCATAGAATAGCTAATAGTAACAAAATGAGAAAAGTGATTCGAGGTATTCACAAAGACGGATCTTGGTTGGAGGAACCTAGTGCTGTGAAACAAGAAGTGCAAAGTTACTTCAAAAAAGTTTTTCAAGAAGAGTAGTGGGATAGGCCAAAGTTTGATGGATTACAATTTAAACAGCTAGCAGAGGAGGACAAAGATTGGCTAGAAAGGGATTTCTCAACAAAAGAAGTGAAACAAGCAGTATGGGAATGTGGTAGGGATAAGTCTTCAGGCTCGAACGGGTTTAGCTTTCACCTTATTAGATCCTGCCAGAATGTGTTTGAGAAGGATATTGTCGATTTTGTGCAGGAATTCTCTAAGAATGGCAAGTTGGTAAGGGGCCTTAATTCTTCGTTTATTGTTTTGGTCCCAAAAAAGAGTAATCCTATTGAGCTAAAGATTACAGACCTATCAACTTGATTAGTAGCCTTTATAAAATCATATCAAAGGCTCTAGCAAACAGGATTAAGAAAGTCTTACCCATGGTTATAAGCGGAACTCAATCCGCCTTTCTGGGAGGAAGACAGATCATAGACGACATATTGATTCTTAATGAGGTGGTGGAGGAGATAAAGAGAAAAAAAATGAGTAGCTTTATCTTTAAAGCGGACTTTGAGAAGGCCTATGACTGTGTAAACTGGGATTTCTTAGATGATATGATGGGGAGGCTCAGTTTTGGTGAAAAATGGAGAAGGTGGGTAAAAGAGTGTCTATAAACTGCTTCAGTGTTGATCCTTGTTAACGGAAGCCCAACTAATGAGTTCAAAATGGAAAGGGGGATTAGACAAGGCAATCCGATTGCACCATTCCTTTTTCTTATTGTTGTTGAAGGTCTGAATGTCTTGATTGAATCAGCTGTTAGTAAGGAGTTACTCCAAGGAATTGAAGTGGGGCCATTTGGCCTTAATATTTCACATCTACATTTCGTTGATGATACTATGATCCTGGGAAGGCATATCAAAGTAACATTAAAGCTATGAAAGGGATTTTGAGATGGTTTGAACTAATTTCAACCTTGAAGAACAATTTCAACAAGAGTGTTTTGTACTCATGTTACGTTTCTCATGAGTGGAGGAGAATGGCGACTGTTACTCTTAATTGCAAAACAAGATCTCTCCCATTCACCTATCTTGGGATGCCAATTGGGGACAGAATGTGCAGAAGGAAAGCATGGGTTCCAGTCATTGATAATTTTAATAAAAGTTGGCAATCTGGAAAGAAAAATGCCTATCAATCAGTGGCCAGGTTACATTGCTAAGGTCTGTCCTCTCAGCTCTTCCTGTTTACTTTATCTCTATATATAGAATTCCTAAAATAGTGCTACTGAATTATTGCGATTACAAAGGAGATTTTTGTGGGGTTATACAGAGGAGAAGAGTAAGATGGCATGGTTTAGCTAGGAGAAAGTGTGTAGAAGTAGAAGTAATGGGGGTCTAGGAGTGCCAGACCTAGATTGCAAAAATATAGCTCTATTAAGAAAGTGATGGGATAGGTTTGGGAAAGAGGATCAATGCTTATGGGAGAGAGTTCTTGTTGGTAAGTATTATGGGGGTGGTAATGCATGAGATATTACACAAATACAAGTTAGGAATGTTTCCACTCTTTGAAGGAATATTGTGGCATTAGGAAATGAGGGGGTGGTAGGTTCAAGGGTATTTAGAGATGGCTTTAGTTGGAAGCTGGGATTGGGAGACAAAATTAAATTTTGGTGGGATAACTGGGTAGGAACCGAACCCCTGCACATCTCTTTTCCTAGATTACTTAATTTAGCAAATAATAGGGATGCAACTATTATGGAAGCGGGACACCTTCTCAATGGCTCATGGATATGGCAAAATGTATGGAGACGCAAACCTTTTGGCAGGGAAAGGAACGAAGAACAAAGGCTAAAAGGGATCCTCATGGATGGGATTGTCATGAACTCTCAACCAAACCAAAGAATTTGGAGCTTTGATCATGTTAATGGGTACTCAATTGGCAAGGCTTATTTTTTGTTCGTTAATCAAAATGGAATTTTTGTAGGAGATCATCACGGAGAAAATCAAGCTTGTTGGCATCACGGAGAAAATCAAGCTTGTTATCATCACGGAGAAAATCAAGCTTGTTGACAGAGAAGCAATCAATCATTATAACAGATTTATTCCTTTACTTTCTTGATTTGTATTTCCTTCTATGTAAGAATAGTTTTAGGCTAAACTTCTGTCATTAACTTCCATATAGGCAATGTATTATGTACAGAGAAATATACAGCTTTCATCCAATTATGTTCTTCTAATTCTTTAGATTTTTCATGGTATCAGAGCAAGGGGCTCATTGACAGCAAGTCATTGCTGCAATTTCTAGCTTTGACAGCAAGTTTTTGCTACACTCCATATTTAAGCAATGGCAGATGGGGATCAAAAGACCAGATCTGGTGCGACAGGGGGAGCAAACACAACCCTCAAACCCACAGATCAGGATTCACCCTACTACCTCCATCCAAGTGATGATCCAGGGAGGATTCTTGTAACAACTTTGTTGAATGGGGACAACTATCATACTTGGAGGAGAGCAATGCAAAATGCTCTTTACGCCAAGAATAAGATTGGATTTGTAGATGGAACTCTTGAGAAGTCGGAGACAACCTCACCTCAATACAAAGCATGGATGAAGTGCAATTCTATGGTGCTCTCTTGGATCCTTAACACAATCACTAAAGAGCTACAAGACAGCGTGGCTTATGCAGAGGCAGCAAAAGAAATTTGGAATGAACTGCTGGAACGGTTTACTCAAGGGAATGCATCTCGTGTGCATGAACTCAAACTTGAATTAGCAACATTGACACAGCAAACAAGGTCAGTATCTGCTTATTTTACCAAACTAAAGCCAATTTGGGATGAGTTACAGGCACATGAACCAGTACTTGTCTGCACTTGTGGCTGCACATGCGGGGCAGCAAAATAATATGCAAAGGCTCGAGAGACGGAGAGAATCCACCAATTCCTAATGGGATTGAATGAAAACTTTTCCACAACTCGATCCCCAATATTAAGCATGGATCCTTTGCCCTCCCTAAATAAGGTGTATGCAATGGTAAAAAAAGAAGAAAAGCAGCAAACAGTGGCAGCATCCAGAGGTCCAAATATAAAAGCCACAGCTCTTGTAGTAAGGGGACTGATGATGTAAAGATGAAAACTCAAGTGAAAAACAACATGAAGTGAACATAAACTCAAGGATTAACTTGAGAAATTATGAAATACATAGAACACTGTTGAAATACATGAACAGTATCTGATATATTTCAGAAAATAACAGCGGACATACACACACGTTTTAAAGAAAGAAGGTTATACATAACAGTTGCTGAAAATGAAAAGAAGTTACCAACTAAAAAGAAACTGCTCCACCACTAAGTAAAATAAACTAAATGTAACTGCCACATTAAAGACTTGATCTCACACGCTAACACTCCTCCTTGAGAGCAAGTCTGGTAACTCCAAGCTGCTCTCTCAGCATCTCAAACCTCTGTTTTGGCAAAGACTTAGTAAGAATATCAGCAAGTTGTACATCTGAACTACAATGAAGCAACTGAATTTGCTTGTTCTTGATGTACTGCCTAATTACATGATACTTGACATGAACATGCTTAGTCCTCTTGTGCTGCACAGGATTTTGAGCAATTGCAATAGCTGAAGTATTGTCCACATAAATCAAACTAGGATCAAACTGAGGCTGCCCCATATCAGATAGCATTTTCCTCAACCATATAGCATGATTTGAAGCTTCCACAGCTGAAATATACTCAGCCTCAGCAGTAGATTGGGCAACCACTTCTTGTTTACAAGAATTCCAGCAAAAC
>BPVZ01000007.1:2180366-2194001 GCA_020521535.1 Rubroshorea leprosula
GACCAAGAGCTAAACTTCTTAATTACACAAGAGTTTAATACATGCATGACAGGCTTAGTTCATGTGGAAAAATCAAAGGAAAAATCAAAATCTAACTGTTATTTGAATGACCCATTCCTAGCAATGTCTCAGCCTCCTTGATTGTTGCAGAAACACTTTCTAGATCTGTTGCAATCTTTTCTGATAAGAAGCATGAATCACCTGTAGCACAGAACAATTGCTTTACCTTCTCAGCAGCTTCAGCCCTCACTGTCCGCAATTGTTCTATTCTTCTCAACTCCTGCTGAAGTTCATCTTCAATCGTCTTTAATTCTGCCTCTTTGAGTTCTGCCTCAAAAACATGCTGCTGATATTCAACAATCATGCTCTCAAATTCTGTCTTTCCATTCTCTCTGACTTCAAAGAGAGTTTCCTTCTCTTGGACTACCCGTTGCAGTGCAAGCTCCATCTCCTCCACTGAGTTTGATCCTTTCAGTATTTCCACTATAACAGCTTTCATTTCATCCTCTACTTTTACAAATTTTTTATTCAAATCATCAAATTCCTTTCTCATAGCCCCAAGTTTTTCTCTCAAGAGCTTCATCTCATTTTGCAGCTTGTTTTTCTCTTCCTCAGACTTGAGTAACTCAGAAGCTTTACCACCCAAATACCAGTTTCTCTGTGAGGGGTCCATCTTCTCCATGTTATCTATGGCAAAGAGAACCTTTTCATTCTCTTTTGCCCTGTTCTCTTCTTCAAGTTTTGATTTCAAGAGGGCAAGGTTGTTCCTAGCCTCAGTTTCAGATTCTCGCGTCCTCCCCATGGAAGCCACAATTTCCCCTTTGCAAGCTTGAAGATGGCCCAATTCCTCTTTCTTTTTGTCCAAGTAAGACAATGAAGCACTTAACCTTGCCCTTGCCCGAGCTTCTCGCTGTTCAAAGTAAGCTACAGATGCAGAAAAGCTTGTTAGAGAGTACTTGAGTGCTGATAGCTTTTTATCACTAAGATCTTTCCTATCTCTCATTTCTGAAGAAAGGACCTTCAATGATTCCAGTAATTGCTGCTTCTCCTCTATAACTCCTTCCATTACTTCCATTTCTCTGGAAAGCTTATCCACCTCCATGAATGCTTTCTCGAGGGAACCAAACAGATTAAGGGTTTTTGAAGAACCCAAAAGTTTGTCCCGTGCACTTTCAAGTTTTGTTTGGACCCAATTTAGATATTCAGGTATCCTCGTTGTAGTGATGCTTGATGGATCTATTTCCATCCACGAGGTACCCTCATCAATCTTATGGCCTGCTTCTGATTGACCATAGCCAACAGATTTCCCTGACTCGGGAATTTTATTAATGGGAAGATAATCAAATTGATCTTCTTTCAATTGAGAGTACACCGGGCATGGGCTGGATTCCGTCTGCTCATCCATTCTGGAAATTGCTTCTGTAGATGGAGTAAACTTATCAAACACTGAATCTTCTCTGACGTCTGGCATATTAGATTCAACAAGACCAGCATCGATCTCTGACTCCTTTGCCTCAATATACGCAGAAAGTTCATCTGGTTCCCCTCCATCAACTTCAACAAGCTTCTCAGGACAATCAAATTCTCTAACAAATGCTATATTCTGTCCATTGGAAGAAAGAACTCTCTTAAATTCATCTCTCTCCTGCATGGCCTTCTCATACAAACTCAATAATTTTTCATTTTCTTCATGCATTTCCGTGAGCTGTTGTTCTAGGTTCTCAATCACCTTCTTCATCTCAGCCTCTTTTTCTTCACCAAGCTGTCCTAAATCAGTAGCATCATCTTCCAGAGAAATCTCAGTTTTATTTGAACCTCCGGTGTCATTCTCTGCAGCTTTCTGCTCATATAATTCAACAAGTTGTTTGTTATCCTCAACATAACCCTTCAGCTTAAAACGCAGCTCATCATTCTCTTGAGTTAGCTTGTATACTCTCTCAAGAGCTTCTGCTTCTCTTTGACTTGCAGCAGCAATGGCATCAACCATTGTCTTCAGCTCTGTTTGATCATTAAAGTTGACAATGGGCATATCCTTTGACAAATTATGAAGCTCTGTCTGCTGTATTTGTTCTCTCATTGCTCTAGATGATCTCTCTTCTCCAAGTTTCTCAAGTAGATCCTCAACATGCCTGCCATATTGACAAATCAAATTAAAGATGTTGTATAACCACTATCCAGTATATGCCAGTACATCAGACTATAAATCGGCATAAACATTTGCAATGTTTCATGATTAAGAAGATTATGAGCTTCCATCTATTTGTTCACAAGCCACAACAGCCAACACTGAACTAGAAAAAGATACTGATACCTTTCCAGCTTTTCTTTCTCTTCGAGATAAAAATCTATTTTCTTCTGTAGTGTGCCTATTTCTGCTTGGTTTTCAATAGCCTGGCACAAGAGATAAGTTTTACGTGGGTAATAAAGAATATGAAAGCCATTTATATTAGATGAAATCTGAAGTGGATATTTACCTGCATGCGAAGGAGTTCATTTTCTTCACTGAGTGAAGAGCACCAAGTTGCATCAGGTGCCTGTATTGGAAAAATATCAAATTTCACTAAGGCAACAAATATTTAACAATTAAAAACCAAAAGAAACTACATTTGCATATTGTGTATGAAAAAGAAAGAAGCTAGATTTTGTAAAACAAAAGATTCCCAGACTGGAACCTTTCAAGATAATCCAACCACTAAAGAATTACGGCCATATGCTTCAAAACATAATTTATGTTAGTTGTGAAATGAGCTAATATTGCTGCGATATTTCAAAAATAAATAAATAAAGACAAATAAGAACAAATTAGCCATGCTTTGAAATGCATTGGAACTTGAATCTCCCACCTGACCAGAGAGCAGTTGATCGCTATTACTGTCAACTCCAGGGACCACATCCAAGTTAGTTTTCTGTAGCACAAGAGCAATTCAGAAATAAAGAATTATGAAACATTCTTCACAAATTAATTTATCTTTGGATTCATTAAGGTGCTTGTGAAGAACCTGAGCTACCAAGGGATCTGCTTCATGCATAAGTTTCCAATCAAGTGCTTCTAGCAACTGCATGTTTAATCAACATAGTGTGAGGCTCATGCATTCCAATGGATGTAGTGACCATGAAATCTTACAACATTTTTTAGATCAAAATTTCACACCTTATTCTGTAACACTGCAATCTGTTGATTCATCATCTCACGTTCACCTTCGTCAATAGATGACTTTAGCCTGCAATTGCTAGGATAATATGTAAGAAAAAGTCAAATAACATTAATTGAATAAGAGAACCAAGAGATGCACAACAACTACATGCCTTCGGATTTCTTCCTTCAGGCGCAAATTCTCCATGGCAAATCTGGTCACTTCTTGGTTCCTATCAACTTGAGCTCGTAGAACTTCTATTTCTTTCAGATATTCCTCCTTTTCTTTTAGGAAGTGTGCCTCAGCAGAGATCTTCCCAGAAGCAACAGCTTCCAACCTCTTAATTCCTGCTTCTCGAAAGCGCAGCCTCATTTTCAGGCCTTGAATCTCATCTTCTCTTTGTTTTGCCTATTGAAAAAGAAAGAGTGGAACTTACTTATGAGAAAGTCACCAAATCAAGTTAAAAACCATTTTAAGGAAAAAAAAAAAAAAACAAAAACCTCAAAAGTATTCCACCACCATAGAGTACTCTCAACTATTAGATAATATTTTGACGGCTAAATTTCTAGTATTAAAACTAGAAACTGATTCACTTTTTCCTCAGTCCATATAATGATTATTTTTAAATGAGAAACCATACAATGGACTTCAACTTGTACTCATAACCCCATCAATAAATAATATATTCCCTTTAAACATACCAACTGCATTGCTGCCTGATTTTCAGCTGCCAATGCCTGCAGAGCAATTTCTTTTTCCTTCTCCCTCTTGAAGGCCCCAACAAGAGCAACTTCATAATCCTTTTTCTGGAACACGGAATCATAATAGGAATAAGAACCCAATCAGCTAACCAAAAAATGTTTAATAGATATTTCCTTAAGCAAGAATAGTGCAAACCTGAGACATCCTTTTGTCAGATGTAAGTGGACTGAATGACCCCTGAAGCCCTTCCCACGTAAATGATCCTGGTGATCCTGGAAAGCTTATTGTGTCATTATCCAGAGCTTCACCTCCTCTGTTAACTAATCCTCGTAGACGGGATACTTCTTTCTGAGAAACAGTAGTTGACATGTGTAAGGACAGTGAAAATATCAAAAACAAGATAAGTCATAACATAAAAGCAGTGAAAAAGAGAAACTAATTCGTTCACACAGGTTTATTACAAGCATGGTCACACTCAGTGCCTGAAGTTTCAAAAATAGCTAACTCTACTAGTGTTACCCTTTCCAAGATGAAACATGGCACACTTCCAAAACCCAATAGACTATTGCTATGTTACCTATACTATATATTATTTCTCAGAGAAAAGAAAAGTAAACAAGATACCTTAAGCTGTTGAATTTGCATCCTCATAGCAATAACATCTCCAGATGCATCTTCATTCACAACTGCCTGCAGGAAAGTAGTACAAATAACTTTCACATAAGAAAGCGAAACAAGAATTAACAGCATCAATTGCTAGAAGATCATAGACCCCAGGAACACAAAAGTCATAAATTAATCCCAATGGAGATACAAAATAACTCTTTCAGAGTCAAAGAAAAGGGGAAGTAACCAAAGCCGCCATACATTATTTTTAATAAACTTAGCCCGCTGTGCAAACTTCAATGTGCTTAGTGTCTCCAATGAACAACTGCAAGGGATCCCAAAAAAAAAAAAAAAAAAAAAAAACAAACCAGTCAAGTCATTCACAGAAACAAGTGAAAAAAGCCAAGTACATTAACCATGCCCATAACAGCAATTAGAAAATAGTCAACATGAAGAACTTTTGGGTAGCTTACAGCTACAGTAAGAAAAGGGAATTATAAGTTAAAACTGATTAAATGCTCCAATTTGATACATAAATCAAGCCTTATAAAATGAAAGTTGCCAGATGTAAAATTAAAAGTCGTGTATGAGAGTTAATCTAAACAACCAACTGAAGTTAAGATCTAGAACGAAGATGACTAATTTACAGATATTTTACTTACCAACTAGAAGGACTAATGTTTGCAATTATGATTGTCTTTGAATTCCCTCCAAGAGAATCCTGAAAATAAAAGAACGTAGAACATGATCAGAAGAAGGAATTACATCCTATAGCAGGTCCTTGAAACCAGAGGGCCATATATTTCAGAAACTCTAAACCTAAAGAAACTAAAATTACTGAAGTGGAATTCCATTAGTATCTGTAATCACATAGGGCTCAGTAACATAAATTTACATCTCAAGAGCACAATAACCCACATATTACAACCTACCTGAAGCAAAAAAGTAAGTTTTGAATCCCGGTAGGGAACATGTAATGATTTTCCATTGGAAATGCTTACAAGATTCATGATCACAAGTCTGCAAATAAGTCAAAAAGATCAAACCATGAAACTGTAAAAATCAATACTTGTCAAATTTACTTTAATCAGAATCAAGGGCTTGAAGTAGAGGCTTACCCCAATGTTGAAAGAGACTTGTTAATATTAGTAGCTTCTTTTAGACGTTCACCTTCAGCCCCAGAACTCTTTTGCCTGCAATCAAGGAAAAGAAAGCATAAAATAACCGTTAGTCAGATCAGATGTTAGGAGAAAAAAGCATGACCATCATTGATAATTTCATGGGCCTCTTCTATTTACCTTTCAGAACCCGCTAGATCAACCAAATTAAGCCGAGCAAAACGGTGGTGTGTAACACCTTGGGATTCCCACTGGAAAATATGGACACCAGTTAGAACTTTTCAGATGAGAGAAACATTAGGTATTCATAAAACAAAATAAGGAGCTTCAACTGAACAATCATTATGGTAACTTTCAATAATTTTTTTAAAACTTAAAAGGTTACTCACTTTACTTTCAATGGCACATGTAAATACACTGTGAGAACGACTACTTGCACGATTCATATTTGTCGCAGCCACCTTTCTGTTTGCTGCACCCTGAAAAGTTGGATTCAAAGGAATAAAATATCTCACAAGAATTAAAGCAAGTGCTCACTGCACTTGACCTCCTAAGAATAAAATTAGCTCTATGTTAAACAAATAGTTTTTCAGGATGAGGAAAGCTTCACATCTTTTAATCAAGGTGTAGATGGAATTTTTACTTGAATAAGTTGTTGCATCACATCCCGTGCAGTTGTAACTTCTATCTCCTTAAGATTCTCAACATAGACCCCTTTCTTGTTGTCTTCTCTTATCTGCAACATAACCAAACCATGTAACCACAAAAACTTGGTTTTCTCCTCTACTAAGAAAAAAATAAGGTGCATAATATTAAAATTAAGACATATACAATTTACTAGGTTAAAATACCTCACAATGGTATGAATTAAATATGAATGCATAAATTAAAAAGGCTATTAACTGTGATAAGAGGCAGGTGATTGATTGATACCTGTAAATTGTTTGATGATGGGTCTAAAAGATCAAGGATCTGCTCATTATATATTTCCAAAAAAGAGCATTTACAAGTGAATCTTAACTTTTCTTCTTTACGAATCTCTTTTTCCTGAGATACCAAAAATGAATATGCATTAGTTTCTTACATCAAAATGTGAAAGGAAAACAATTCCATCCAGGTCAGGCTATCCTCATTGGTACTTAGCCAGACAGCCACAACCCCCAAGTCACAAGCCTAGCCACATAAAACATACATACCTTCTGTATTCTTGAAAATAAATATTCAAAGACTCTCGGTGTCATCCCACAATTGGCACTGTGTCTTCGAGTGCCTCCCTCAATGTCTCCAAGCATTGTATGAGTTTTTCCACTTCCAGTCTATTTACAGACAACACAGGTTATTTCAGTCAATCAATGCTACAACAAGAACATAAGCTAAAGCAAGTACTATCATTGCACAACATGATAACTCATAAGATAATAAATTCAATAATTTGGTTAAAAACTCACTTGCCCATATGCAAACATGCAACTGTTGTATCCTCCCACGCAATTTTCCACCATTGGCACTCCAGCCACTTTGAAGAGTTTCTCCTGTTATGTTATGTTGCAAATTAGGTGTATGATTTTGAAAAGTCACCACAAAACTGATAAAAAATCAAAACTCTACCTGGCTAACATTCTCATCAGCAACAAGGTCAAAGGTAAAACGTGATTCAGGATGCCCCGCCCAAGTGATTGTTTGACAGCTTTCTTGCCTAACACACTTGTTGTATCCTTGAATTGAGATTTCAGAACTATTAAGAGGCCGAACTCTAATGACAACCTAAATTAACATTTAAAAAAAAAAAATTCGATCAGTGAGATTTCCATTTTATCCAATACGCTGAAAATTTGTTGTTTAATTTAATATAGGTATTTGTGGTGAACCTAATTAAGTTGGTTTGGTATCAAGCAAAAGCTGCGGATTCTTCTAAGTAAAGCAGTTGCATCAAACTGACCTGGACATTATTGTCTTGCCAGAAGGCAGGATCCTCTTGAATCTCGAAGCTCTGAGACGGCGGCAGTGCAGTTGCAGTGGTGGTGGTGGCGTCATCATTCCAGTCGCCAATCCTCCGAACAGCCGACACGGCCAGAGACGAGTGATCGGGATCTCTAGACGCAGATTTCACCAGCACATCAGGCGTACTACGGACCGGAAGCACGGATTCCGAAGACGAGTGGCCGTGGAAGCCAAATCGACTCTTAATTGCGCTCGCAGCCTCGGAAATAAACGGCATTCTTGGTTTTTTGTTTACAGATCGCGAAATCGCTGCTGTATCTGGCGAAAGAAGTGCTAGGGTTTCAGATGAAAAAGTTTTTTCTCCGGAAAGAAGAAGATGTTTTTCGAGATAGAAATACTGAAGTGATTTCTTTTTTTTTATTATTATTAAGGGAAAAGGAGAGGGACTGAGGGAGTGGGTTTTTCAGAGGGAGGGATTTAACATGGAACGGTCAGTACACAGAAAGATTGAGATTGAATTTGAAATTGTGACCGTTTGTGGTTTGAAATTTTGGAGCCCAGTCCACATGTTCGGGCCACCACCCCCTCATTATCCTTTTTTGGCCCCTTTTGGGTTATGATGAAATTACTGCAATGTCCCCACCCAGGCCCCCCCAACACGTCGACCGTAGCATACAATGGAAAAGAAAATAATTTGGAAATAATCATTTTATATTAATATTTAGTACAATTTTATCAGGATAGTATTGTTTATTTTATTTTAAAAAATTATGAGAAAAATTATTTTAAAAGTATAAAATTAAAGTGTTTTTTTTTTATCTTTTTTTATAATACTTTATTAAAATTTAAAATAATTTTTCTTTTAATCTTTAAAAAATAAGATCAATAAGTACTAAGATAAATAATTAATTCTTTTTATTTATTTGATACTCATAATATTAAATATATTTATTTATTCAATAATATAAAAAATTATATAAAAAATTATCTTTATATCATTGTTCAATTAAAACAAAAAGAGTTAGAGTGCATTGACACAATTGACTTGGCTCGCAATTGTGTATTATATTAATGAGAGAAAAGAGGCAGAAGATAAAAATATGAAGAAACTGATACTTTTCTTGATTCATTTGAATGTAAAAATTGCTTATTTATAGGCCTGTACAAGAAAATATTTTATAGTACAAAATCAATTAACCTAATCATGTCAATCAATAATAATGTGAACATAATCAAGTGTGATGAATATTCTATAGAATATTTTGTAGCATCCCCCCTTAAACTCAAGATGGGGATGAGGAAACTAGCTTGAGTTTGGAAAGAAGAGTGCAGAAGCGACCAGGAAAGTGAGCCTTGGTGAAGAGATTTGCCGGTTGATCAACAAAGCCAATAAAGCCCAAAAGGATAGTTCCTTTGGCAACATGAAATCGAATAAAATGACAATTAAACTCAATATGTTTTGTGCGTTCATGAAAAACATCATTGTGAGCAATCTGTATAGCACTTTGATTGTCACAATAAAGATCAATAGAAGATGGTTGGGAAACACCCATATCCTCCAAGAGCCATCGCAGGGAAAAAAGTTCTAAAGTGGTGCCACCTAAAGCTTTGTATTCAACCTCAGTACTAGAGTGAGCTGGAATAGCTTGATTCTTACTATGCCATGAAATAAAAGAGTTACCAAGAAAAAGATAATAGCCAATAGTGGATCTTTGATCTGTAAGATCACCAGCCCAGTCAGCATCTGAATAAGCATGAAGTACAAGGGAAGAATGGTCTCCTCATAATCAATGCCATATTCCTATGTAAAACCCTTTGCCACTAAACGTACCTTATAGTGTTCCATAGATCCATCAAAACGAGTTTTGATCTTGTAATTCCCACTTGCATCCAACTAGAGTCTTATCAGTAGGAAGAAGATCAACCAAGTCCCAAGTACATGTCCTTTCCAAAGCCTGTAATTCCTCTTTCATAGCTTGCTACCAAGAGGATCTAAAGAAGCTTCCTTGTAGGACAAAGGTTCATGTAAAGCTGTAATTGCAAAAAAACAATGGTAATCTTGAAGATATGTAGGTGGATTTCTTACCCGAGTAGGATGACTGAAAGAGGAGGGAATTGGTGGATTTTCAATCTCATTTGTTCCAAGTGCAATATCCATAGAAGAGACATCTTCTGAAACAGGAGCCATGGTAGTTTGATCATTTGAATGCTCATTGGGACACCCTGCAACATCATTAGGAAATAACTCAAGAGATGGATTAGTGAAGATATGAGTTTGATGAAAAGGGGACACCTTGAATTCAGAAAGAGCGATAAATATAGTGTGTTCCCAAAACACAACATGACGAGAGACACAAAATTTTTGTGATATTGGATCCCAACAACGATAGCCTTTATGGTGTATCTCATATCCCAAAAAACAACAAAGTCGAGCTCGAGGCTCTAACTTGTGATGTTGATGGGGAGGTAAAAGAACAAAACAAGCTCAGCCAAAAATTTTAAGGAGATCATAAGCAAGAAGAATACCGTAAAGACACTCATAGGGAGATTTATTTTGTGTGACAACAGATGGGACTCGATTTATGACATAGACTACTGTAAGTGTAGCTTTACCCCAAAAACGCCCAGGACATGAGGATGAAATCAGGAGAGCACGAACTAAGTCCAAAATATGACGATGTTTACACTCTGCCCGCCCATTTTGTTGAGAGGTGTATGGACAAGATCTTTGTTGTATTGTGCCCTGCTCTTTAAGAAAAGACTAAAGTTTAGAATCAAGATACTCAAGAGCATTATTAGTTCTTAAGACTTTGATGGTTTTAGAGAATTGAGTCTTTATCATAGTAGCAAACTCAAGATAAATTTAAGATAATTCTAAACATTTTTTCATTAAATATAGCCAAGTGAAGCAAGAATAATCATCAATAAATAACACAAAATATTTTGAACCACCCATGGTAGGAGTAAGAGATGGCCCCTATATGTCAGAATGTACTAAAGGACGAAGTTTACTGATAGAAGCATGACCAAGACGAAGATGCCATAAATGTAAAGAAAAGGCTATCTTAACGACACACAACTAGGAAACAGAGCTAGAAGGGATGTGTAGGGAGGTGAGCTCAAATAACCGTCCAACCTTACGGCCTATCCCAAGAATCTGTCCCATCTATGGATCCTGCACACAACAACCATGAGTAGAAAATATTAGTTCAAGACCAAGCTCACACAGTTGTCCCACATAAATAAGATTGAAAGTGAGTTTTGGTATTAGGAAAGCGTTTGGTAAGGTGAGGGCAGAAGTAGAAACTTGACCATATTGGCTAACTTGCAGCTATGAACCGTCAGCAGTATGAACTGGAGATGCGATGGTATCGAGGTTTAATGTAGAAAAAAGTTTAGAGTTCAAAGTCATATGATTGCAACAACCAGAGTCAAAAAGCCAAGAAACATTACTTGGGATGGTAGACAAGGCAATAGATGTAGAGGAAGATGATATCATCTATTTACGAAGGGTTTCCAGATTACCAATTGAAGAATGAACTAAAGGATCCTTGTTGACAACAGTTGCAGTAACCACAGGCTTGGAAGATTGATCGAGCTTTGATTGAGTCTTCCACTGATTAGATCTCTGAGGTAGTAAAGTGGTACAATTGGGAGCAATATGACCTTTCTACTTGCACTTATGACATTCAACCAGACTGCATTCATATATAGCATGCCCGTACTTGTTACAGTGACGACAATGCTTCTGCCTTCTCTTATTGGAAGGAAACTTGTTGCTAATTGCAGCAACAGTATTATCTTGTTGAGGCTTTAGTAAGCCTAAACGAGTTTCATCAAATAATAGCCGTGAGAAAGCACTATCCAAGGTAGGTAAAAGAGATTGATGCAATAAGGATGTTCTGCATGGCTCAAAATCATTAATAAGTGCCATAAGAAATTGAATTAACCTCATTTTATCACAATGCTCAATGCACTTCCCAATATCAACAGTGTTGTCAAAGGTCGGTTCTGAAAGAGCAAGCTAATCCCAAATACCCTCCATCTTAGCATAAAAACTGGTAATGGACTCTCCACGTTCTTGTTTCAAATTTTGTAACTCTTCCCACAATTGATATTGACTGGACAAATCAAAAGTGGTATACTTGGTTGCAAGCAAATCCCACACTTCCTTAGCTGTTTCATATCGTCCAAACTAAAGATCAATGGAAGGAATTGAGGTGTTACGAAACCAAGTGATGATTTGATGGTTTTTGCTATCCCAGTCGTCCAAACAATCAACATATTTCTTATCTGTCTCATCAGCAACTTTTTGTGGAAGTGTAATGTCACCAGTAACATACCGCCATAATTTTTGACCCTTCAAAAAGCTGCGCATACTTTGAGCCCAGAGTATGTAATTTGAGCCATTGAGAATAGTTGAAATTGGTTGGGAAATATCAAATTTCTCCATTAAAAAATAAAAATATTAAGTAAAGAAATATGATCAACAAAATCAAAGGAGATCGATGCAGATCTGGGTAGTAACAACAGGCTGCCGGAGAACCAAAAAATAGAAGAGCAATTCAAGATTACTGAAGAATAATTCTAAAGGCTCAATGCTGGCCAAGAACCCAACTAGAGCAAAGAAACAAGAAACCCATAGCATAGAAGTAGAAAATTAAAAACAGATACAAGAGCTAAGTGGCTTTGATACCAAGAGAAAAAAGAGGCTGAAGAGGAAAAATATGAAGAAAATGATACTTCTCTTGATTCATTTGAATATACAAATGGCTTATTTATAGGCATGTACAAAAGAATATTTTATAATACAAAATCAATTAACTTATTCATATTAATAAATTATAATGTGAATATAATCAAGCATGATGAATATTTTGTAGAATATTCTGTAACAATTAAAAATATTAACTTAAATGCTTTGTATATTTTCATTGGAGCTTTTTGGTTTGTTGTTTTCGGTTTCAAAATAAGAATAACTAAATAGAGAGAATTTAATTCGTTTGTTATCTAATAACTATTAAATGAAGCACAGCATATGGTACAGTACATTTTTTTTAACAGTAGTGCGATGGAGACACATTTTTTGTTTTAGTTATAATTATCCATGAGGAGTGTTAAGAACACCCCTGAACACTCTTTTTTAAATACTTTTTTTATGTGATTGAAACATGTATAACATAAATTTAATATGATTGATCATAATTTTTTTTTTCATCTTGATTACATAATAAGAGACAATTATTTTTTATCTTTTGTCTCTTTATTTCATCCCACTCACATGTCATATAACTCAAATTCAGTATCTCTTATTTCCAACAAAAAGAGATAACCACTGAATTAATTAAGCCGTTGACCATAATTTCAAATTTTAAAAGTTTTAACTTTAATATCAACCACTAATCACCAATCAAATTATATTTATGTTCCACGTGAGCTAATCACATAAAGAGTGTTCAACAGAAGGTGCTAAAGAGTGTCCCCAGCACTCCTCATTATGCATATGGATGAAATGAAGCACAGAATACCTAAATGATGATGTGACCAAAGTATGGTTCCATGGAGAGAAGACAGAAAATTCCATTTATTAGAGACATTCCAGCTCATCCGGAGTTTTCAGTGATGAAACGTTTGATGATGAGCATCAACTGGTTGGCTGCTTCCGAGTTTGGATCAATGGTGAAGAAGCCGTGCTGTTTTCCTTCAAATTCCACGTACTCTATCTTCTTCCCCAACTTCTTCAACCTCTCGGCGTATTCTTCAATTCGATCTCTCAGCAGATCGCTTCCACCAACCATCACCAGGATGGGATCAAGTTTCAGAAATTCAAGGCTTTGACTTGCTGGCCCGAATGGATTCACCAGGGGATGGTCCGTTGTTTCTCCGACTGGAATAGACAACCTCCAATACCTGACCAAGTGCACAACTTCTTGAATTATGATGGTATTGCTTCGATTTTAAGAGATTCAATTCAGGATTAAAATTTGGCAAACCTATCAATGAGTTCGAGATTCAGGAAGGCGTCTTTGGGTCCTTCTGCCTCCGATCGGGTTCTGACTGTCCCGCCAAAGAATGGTGCCAGGAGGACATAACCCCTGATTTGAACTGGAGCCAACTCGGGTGAACAACCAGCT
>BPVZ01000007.1:2207341-2218315 GCA_020521535.1 Rubroshorea leprosula
ATACAGTTAATTACAGTTACCCTGGTGTTGTTTTGGCAGTGTACAATGTGCCTGTAGATTTCAACTGTTTTTTTAACAGTAAAGCAAACAACTTCAGTACCCAGTACTCAATTATTTTTTTCTCTATACTTTTCTTTCTCTCCAACCAATAACAAAAGTAAAAAGATTTACACTTTGTAAAGTGGATTATAAAAATGGAAATTGACTGCCCGTATGCACTGTTTTGAGATCACTGAATTTCAGAAAAGCAGTTTTGGATGGATCGCAGGATCCGAAAGCACAGGCTTCGTTTTCTTTCTTGGCTCCGCCGATCTCGTCCAGGTACTCATACAGTGTTTCTTCACTTCTTGCTACTTCTTTTACAATTCTTCTTTATTTTGGAGGCTTTCAGTTCATGGGTTATGGTAATGTTTTAGAAAGTGATGGAATTTGTTGAGAATTCACATTGATTCTGCTGATTTCTATATGGGTTTTTTATGGCTAATGTAATTTCAACGTCTGGAATGAAGAAATTGTGATGGAGTTGGACTTAAATCTGTTGGGGCGTGTTTTATGATCATTTGCAATGTTACATAAGATGAATTTGTGTTTATGGAGTATGATTGAAAATATTCAGATTTTCTTGATGTCTGTTTTTCCAAGTTGTGGATTGTGATTTTAACTCGAATATGTGTTTTTATCTTAGGTCCAATCTCATTTGTGAAGCATTATGCATATAAGGATGTTAAGAAGGCAACAGATGGTTTTAACAGGGTAATATATGGCAATTCCCATGGGGCTGCTTACAAGGCCAGGCTTGAAGATGGGGAGGTTGCTTTGGTAAAAGAAGCAACCGTTTTCAATGAAAGAAAAGACTTCTTCTACCGGGAAGTTCAGTTCTTGGAGCGCTTGCATCACCGCCATCTTCTTCCTCTTAGGGGTTTTTCCACAGGACATAAAAGGTATGTCGTTTTCTTAACATCCATTTCATTTTCAGAAAAAGAAGTTAGCCTAATATGTCCAAGTTTTGGCTTTCCTTTTCAGGTTGCTGGTGTTTGACAATATCCAAAATGGAAGCTTGAAGGAGCATCTTAATGGTAACATATATAACATGCCTTATGTATGAATGCAAAATTTTCCCTTTTTCTTTGGCATAATCAACTAGTCCTGGCAGATCCTCTTAAGACTCCTTTGAATTGGAAGACAAGGCTAGAGATAGCCACAGGGGTGGCTGCAGCATTGGTAAGTGCAGATTCATTCATCATATTATCTTCTAAAAGAGGATGACTGTGATTTTCAAAAGCAAAATTAGTGCAAAGTTTTGCTCTTAACTATATTTGTTAAGATTATTCTGTTTTGGCAGGAATATTTGCTTCTCTTCAGTAACCCACCAGTTTATCATGTGTCCATAAACTCAAGTAATATCATGTTTGATGAAAACTTTACCGCAAAGGTAAATGTATTGTATACTCTCCCAACACTTACTTCATTGCAAATTCATTCTGTTGAAAAATCTCTGTATTAGTACTTTAGTAGTAAGTAATTGTCCCTTTTTACTGTCACAGCTTTCTGATGTTGGGCTTCTTAGTTCTGTTGGGAATTATGTAAATGTTCCTCATTCATCCTGTTCAGAAGGTGATCTTTCCACTGGTTTTTTAGCAGAGGGCATCTGATACATGCTTTTTTTTTATGTCTTGAGGACTCTTATAGCCATCCTTCTCTTGTGCAGAATGTATGGGTGAGGAATGTGGCAGCATAATCTTTCAGCTTGGGGTGCTAATACTGGAGCTAATCACCGGACAGTCATCGGAGCATGGAGGTCCTGATCTGATCCAATGGGTCCAAGGATCTCGCCTTGGAAGTTCCATTCACATGATGATAGACCCAGATCTTGGAAATAATTATGATCACAGTGAGCTTAAAAAGCTTCTGGCTGTTGCAAGATTATGTATTAAATCAAAGAATAACCCAACATTTCCTATTTCACAGGTATTAAGGTATCTCCAAAAGAAGGTAGTCATTGCACATGACTAGCGTCTGCAAAATTGGATTTTGACAATTTTTTTTTTCTTCCTACTTTTTTGGTTTGTACAAATTTCTTCATAATAACTTATATTGCAATAATTTTACATTGATTGAAATTAAAATTGAGTCAATTCTTGCTGGGCCTGATTTTGTAAACCATTATGTACACAATATTAGTAGTACTTCTAAACAAGCATGCATAGACATATGATTTGTCTAAGGTAATTACTACCAAAATAGAAAGAAAGAAACAAGCATGCATAGAGATGTTTTGGCTTGTGAAATAGGGAAGTAGAATAAGTAACAACAATGGGATAGGAATTCAGTTTCATAGCCAAGAAAATATGATCAGAACAGCAATCTTCGCTAGATAATAACTGTCAAGTACAAAATTGGTCCTTAGAGGTTATAAGAAGCATCCAGAATCTATTGTTAATTTATGGCAAACAATAACATCTCCAATGACCAACCACCCATAATGCTAGGACATGGCTTGAACTCTCAATTATATTTCACTACTATGGATACCAACCAACCCACAGATACCCAAGTACAGGACTTGAAATCATAATAAATTTTCTTCGTTATTACTGCTGAGCACATTGCACCCTCTGAGCACCACCATGCATATCATCATCCTCCTCATATGCCTCCTGAGCCTGTTGCTGCTGCTTCCTCCTCATCTCCTCTTCAATGTTCACATCATGCAGAGTAGTCTCCTCACACTCATCTAGCTCCATATCTGTCAACTGAGAAGTTGGCTTTGGTGGGAGAACAGCTTCAAGTGCTCTGACCTGATCAGGGCTCAACGAGTCAGGGAACTCAACTGTGAAGTGAATGTACATCTTTCCCTTCATGAAGGACCTCTGGTAGATGGGCATCCCCTCATCATTAATTGCCTTAAAGGAATCTGGAACAAGGAGTTTGGAAGTTTAATGAGGATCAAGTAACTGTCAAGAGAAAGTCTTTAACAGATATGTTACATGTACAATCATTATTCATTAGACTTACCAGGCTTCACAACTTCTCCAGGATTTGATTTGATAAGTAGCTGCCTGCCATCCAAATGGGTCAATGCAAATTGGAAACCACACAGAGCCTCAGTAAGGGACAAGGTGTGCTCCACAAATAGATCCTCTCCCTTTCTTTTGAACCTTGGATGCTCCTTCTGCTGAAGGACAAAGACTATATCCCCAGTGACTGTATCAGGCTGCAAAACAGACAAGAAACCAACGAATCAGGGCTCCATCCTATCCCTAATTGAAGCTGGGGCAATCAATTTCATTCAAACAATTAGGGCAATCAATTTCATTCAAACAGGATCGACAACATACCGCTTCATCAGCTTCACCAGGGAATGTAATCTTCTGTGCATTCTGCATGCCCTTCTCAACAATGACCTCCAACACTTTCTTCTCTGGAACAACTTTCTCTCCCTTGCACTGAGTGCAGCGGTCCCTGTCATTGATGGTCTCCCCAGTACCCTTGCATTCATTGCAAGGATGTTGCATCTGCTGAATCATAGAAGGACCAAGATGCCTGATAGACACCTTCATACCAGTTCCCTGGCACCCTGGACATTTCATTGAAGCTCCAGATTTTGACCCCTTTCTGTAATAGACAACACATTAATAAACCAACTTTAACTAATACATCAATAATTAAACTACAGAACAAGAATGAGAGCATCGAAAAATAACAGTCAAGTACTCACCCATTGCACTTTGAGCATATCACATTCCGGGAGAGGGAGAGCTTCTTTGTAGTCCCAAGATAAAGATCCTCCAGAGAAACCTTCAGAGGGTGAACAACATCCTCTCCGCGCCTCTGCCTTCTCCCTCTGCTGCTACCACCTGTCCATGGATGATATCATGATTTAGTCACTTTGCAAAGACAAACACCAGCACTGATCCTTCAAAAGGCAAAGAAGAACATCTAACTAGATACTCACCTCCAAATCCTCCACCAAAGAAGGATGAGAAGATGTCAAATGGATCATGCCCAGCAGCACCACCACCCATTCCTTCCTTGAGCGCATCCTCACCATACTGATCATAGATTTCACGTTTCTCAGAGTCACTCAGGACCTCATAAGCATGAGCAAGCTCCTTAAACTGCAACAAAAAAAACCCCCAATTTTTTCTGTTTCAGTTAAGCTGCACCATCTGGTTACCTAGACAATTACAAGATAACTTGACTGACACAACCTATTACAGTCTTGACAAAGACAAACTAAGGAAAAGAGTAAAATAAATCCAAACAAAAGCCATACTCAAGGCATATATACCCTAATAAAGCAGACAACTTGCAACATACAATCAAACTTTGAATAGCTATTCACCTACCATACAAAAATCTAAGAAAAAAGCAACACAACATCAAACAACAGTGCAACAATCTAAACCCACCCCATCATATCATCAATCTTCTATTTCCTAAGCTCTCTGAGAATTATGACTAATATGAATCAAACAGAATCAAAAAACCGAGAAGTATATCTGAAAATTTTGTAGAATTACCTACCTTCTCAGGATCTCCACCTTTATCAGGGTGATTCTTGATGGCGGCTTTCTTGTACGCCTTCTTCAAATCATCCTGGGAAGCGTTCTTTGACACTCCCAGAATCTCATAGTACCTTGTGTTATCGCTTTTCTTCGGCACTCTTCCGAACATCTTTCTCCCTCGGATTCGAATCGCCGATCTGGAAAACAAAAACCCAGTAGGGAAGGCTAAACACGAAACGCCGGAGAAGAACCCGTAACAATCAACCAAGATGGAGAGAAAAAGACGGGATGGAGGGACTTTATAGGGGGGCGATGGTGCTGATGGACGGTTGAGATTATCTCCTGGTGCTACCTGTTGGGAACGGAAGGATCTAGAATTCTTCTCTTCGTTCTCAATTAGGACTTGGAGTGGTTCGTTACAGGGAAAAAAATGTGGGTTAAACTTTAAAGACAGTTGTAGTCCCCTAGCTTTTATTAATAATTCATTGAGGTCTCTCTACTTTAAAGCATCGGATAATTGGGGTACCTTCTCTGACGTCGTTAGTGACGGATTTACTGCGTGCGACAAAGGGGGAATAAAAGTAAATTTACAGCAAAGGCAAAGCTGAGAACATGAATTGCTAACGTGCGCCGGGTTTCCAGAAGCTACATGACTGTCATGACGTGGATGACGTTTCGGCTCGGTGTACTACGATTGTAGTTTTTAATTTTTGCTTTTTTTATTCTTAGTTTTTAATTTCAGTTTTTTTGTTTTTTTTTTTTAATAAATGGGTGTCTTAGTTTTATATTTATTATTATATTACGTCATAAAATAAAAATTTTTAAGTAATAATAAGAGATTGTTTGGTGTGGTTGGTGAGAGTTTTTGCTTTTTGAGTACTGTTATGAGTGATAAATTTAAATTTTTATTAGAGGAAAAATAGAATTTAGTTTTTAGAAATGTGAAAAAGTTAATGAAAAGTAAGTAAAAAGAGAGTTTATGAAAAGTTTGGATTTAAAACTTTTGAACTTTTATTGTTTAAGAGCTTTTTGAGGTTAAAAAAATATTTAAAAGTGTAAGTTTTTAAGAAGAAAATTTAAATTCATTGGATATGAATAGTGTCCAGAAACTGAAGCTCCAAGGAGCTCCACCAAATAAGCCCTAAGTTTTTAATAAAGAATTTATTTTTATTTAATGATTATAATTATATAACTTAATAATTATTTTTTTATTTAAATTAAAATATTTTAAATTTAAATCGTATAATATATTATTAACATAAAATAAAAAAAATAAAAAAATTATTTTTTATTATATAAATAAAATAAAAATAAAAACAAAATTGCATTAATTATTTTTAGATAAAATCACGGTGAAGTCTAAATAAAATATAAAAGATAAGAAAAGACGATGGTGACACGCTTCCCGTAATTGTCTCCTTTCGAGCCACATTATGCTCCACCCAACCCAGCCCCCCAACCAAACGACGCCGCATCCTAACCCCAGTAGCTTCACACACTAGGCGTACTATAGCCGACACCGCCAAACTTTACAAAAATCAGCTACTCCAGTAAAAAGTAGAAAAAGAAAAGAAGGAACAAAAAACGAGATAGAAGCCAGAAGAACGAGGGGTGGTGGGTGGGGGGAGATCCGCAGGGGCTTATCGATTCCGAAATTTCTCAGTTCGAATTTACTGTGGCAGAAGAGAAGGGGAAATAATGGCTGCCAAGTGTGTGTGGGTGAGTGAGGTGGACTGAGGTTTGACTTGTTGACTGATTGATCCATCGACGGCTGTAAAGGGTATTTGCCGCTGCTGCTGCTGCTTTTCTCTTTCCCGTTGATTCTGCTTACTTTTCCCGTTGATTTTGCTTACTGTTTCCCAATCTCTCTGTAAAAATCCAAGTAAATTCACTCTCTTTCTGAAGCTCCCTCATGATCTTTGTTCGTTTCCGGTTCCTCTAGTTTTAGATGGTGATTTTTTTGTAGTTTTTCTTATGCTGCATTTTGTTTAATTTTAAATGAAAAAGGGAATTTTAGAAGTTAATGTTTAGCTGAGGAATGTGGTTTTAAGTTTGAAAATATTTGATTTTGTTTTCTTTTTAGTGAAGTCGTGGGCTTTTTGTTTTTGATTGTGCTCTTTGCAAGATCTGTGTGCAGGGGACTTATTTATGATAAAATTTCTCTAGTTTAAATGTCTAATAATGGGCTTTCAGTTGTGTATTGGTTTGTGGATGAGTCTTGCTATGAATTCTAGTTACTGGGAATCGTTGTTGGGTGCTGTTTTGTTTATGGGCACTGAAAAAGTTGTTATCTTTTTCATTCTGGTGGTTATGAGGGTTGAATAGCTCATTTATGTTATTCTGGGTGTGCAAGAAATGAGATGGTTGCTAGGAAATTTGATGGTTGCTAGGAAATTTATGGTTGTTGCTCTTGGCACTAAGCTATTAAAGTGACCTTGCTTTTAAAGCTAATATTGAGGTTGGTAATCTTCGGTAGGTAATAAGTTTTTTTGTTTTTTTGTTTTTTTTTTTATTACTGTTGTTGATGGATTGATACTGGTATACTTGGTGTCATTTTCCCTCATCAGTTCTTAATCAATGCATTGCTAATTAAAAGAATGGGACTGAATGTTCAAGTTGATTTTTCTTTGTTGCATCCTGTTTCTATCTTCCATGCTGACAATCCTTAATGAAATTGAATTCTATGTTTTACTGATCAATTTCAATTTATTATTCCAGATTATATCATTGTTTTATTGGTTTTATTGGAAGCTTCTTTCATAGCCTTGTTACAGCACCATAATTGATCATATGGTTGGATATCAATCTAAGGCCTTTTATGTTGTTCTCTTGCTCAGCAATTAGCATTCGTTTTATAGTTTTATCTTTGTCTTGAGAAGTATTATATCAACATCTACGGTTTTTGTATTGATTTGTAAGCAATTTTTCTCTTGCAGGTTTGTATCTCCTCTAGCTTAATATCTGGGACCATGGGTGTCTCAGGAAAATGGTTGAAGTCACTTGTTGGCTTGAAGAAATCAGAAAAGTCACAATCATCAGACAAGGAAGAAAATGTTGGTATCAATGTTCCTATTTTCTTGCTTCTTCTTTTTTTTTTTTTTTTTTGGACTACGTCGCTGAGTTGCTTCCGTTAACTTGATATATTGTTTCTAGATGTTGGCTTCTTTGGCTGCTGAAGTTGTTGATGACTAACGTTCTTTCATCTTATGCATTTCACATGGTAGCGAGCCCCCTGTAGTTCACATTAACATACTTATTGGCTTGTATCTTGCCTGTAATTGCGATAGCATTTTACTTGAAGTCGATTATCATTGTCTGTTCTAGCTGTACTCTTACTAGAATATAACCCTTTCTTTTGACGAGGTCCTATTCATTCAAGCAACTCAAAATTGTTGAAATCAACAATTGGATCCCAAATAAAATGTTAAGCAATAAGGAAACTCTATTCATTGTGAACTCCCCAGATGCCAGAGTTTCCCTTTCTTATTCTAATTTTATTATGGTGTATTAACAAGTTGAGCAAAGGCCAAATAGAGTCAATGAGATTTAGTCAAGAGTAAAATGTTTATGCAAACATGTGCTTACTTCAATATCTTGGTCTTAAATCATGACAGAATGCAGCAGCAAGCAAGTCTCGTCATCGGAGAAAGCATTCTGTTGAGATTGATTCTGGTAAAATACAGGATGAGTTGGATCAGAGTGCTGCTTCACTAGCTGCAGATTCCAATTTCCAGGAAACTGCAGATGCTGGTGTCTCCTCCCCTCTAGATTCACTTGAAGTGCAAGATACATCTCCTAATGAACAATTTGCAAAGGAAGAATGGGCTGCAACAAGGATCCAAACAGCCTTCCGAGGATTTCTGGTGCTTACTAAGACTCCACCTTTCCATCCATTTGCTGGATTGGATTAGAATTAAAATAAAAGTTTTGTTTTTGGATGAGGTAATATTCTTTTAATTGCTTTGTTCAATGTAATGAGGTTAAAATTTTCACTTAAACATCAGGCTAGAAGAGCTCTGCGAGCATTGAAAGGATTGGTAAGACTTCAAGCCCTTGTCAGGGGCCATGCTGTGAGAAAACAAGCTGCCATAACCCTTCGCTGCATGCAAGCTTTAGTGAGGGTTCAGGCTCGTGTAAGGGCAAGGCGTGTTCGAATGGCATTAGAAAGTCAGACATCTCAGCAGAAACTTCAGCAACAACTGGCAAATGAGGCTCGTGTTCGAGAAATAGAGGTGAGAAAACAAATGGATAATTTAATCTCACAGACACATGTTTCTTATCGGATCCATGTTCGAATTAAGAGAAAATGATCAGGAAGTTTCACATTTTAGTGCTGATCTGTGGAGACTTTGCCATGTTTTCTATCCAATCCATTTTGTTGTGCATTTCTGCCATGATTTCTTTTGTTCCCTCTGTGTTTAATTATTGTGGTTGCTGGTTATATGCAAAGAAAGGGAGCTGGATAGAAAATAAAGAGATGTTCTCTAATTAATTAAAGAGTTCCATCAGATTGTCCTTTACATCTTTTTCTTCAGATGCTTTTCCTGTGGTTTTCATTGAACAATGTTATACTTGATAGGAAGGTTGTAATAAGTAGAGGATGAAGCGAAGCTAACAGTTTAGTTCTGACTGTGATGCAGGAAGGGTGGTGTGATAGCAGAGGATCTGTTGAACAAATTCAAACCAAGTTGCTAAAGAGGCAGGAAGCTGCAGCTAAGCGTGAGAGAGCCATGGCATATGCTCTGGCTCATCAGGTAAATGATGATGCCATTGCAGTTTTTTGAAATTAAAGTGAAAATTGTTTAATTGATTGAAGGAAAACCCTAGAAAATTCTGTTTGCTGATTATGGTAGAAATAAAATAGCTAAAGCACACACTCCTACATACTACACCTTCCACATAAGTTTAAGTCTCTGTGCTGTTAAACCATTTAGTTAACCATGTGACTCTTATCTATCTCCTACTTTCATTACTGATTCTGCCTGCTTATTTCCACCATTTTGAAAATTTTACCTTGGTTCAAACTTCAAATTTTCACTCTAACCTTTATTTTATTTCACTATGTCAATTCAAGAAAATAACATAATGGATCAATTTTGTTTTTGTCTTCAATTTTTTGCATTTAGCCTGGTATTTCTGGCACCCACATGCTTTCCTTTTTTCGTTTTAAGAGCTAGTATCTGTTTCTGCAGTGGCAAGCAGGCTCAAGGCAGACTGCTGCCCCTGCTGGATTTGAACCAGATAAAAGCAGCTGGGGTTGGAACTGGTTGGAAAGATGGATGGCAGTTCGACCTTGGGAGAACAGGTTTCTTGACATTAACCTCAGAGATGGAGTAATGATACGTGAGACTGAAAATGGTTTATCTGAGGCTACGAGTGGCACCATATCTCAGATAAAATCCATTGCCAAAAGCACAGCTCCATCAAATCTTCATGCTAATTTTTCCAGTCTGAAAACAGGTCCATCTCACTCTGATGGTAGTAGTTCTTCACCTGGTAAGTCTGCTAGTGGGCCAGAGGCATCAAATGTACTGTCTTCCAAGCCAAAATCCAAGCTAAGTCCTGATGCTATGGTTGAAGAAGCAAACGTAAAACCTGTTGGTCGTTCAAGATCCCACAGCAATCCAAAAGAGAGGTCAAAACAATCAGATAAACCTGCAAAGAAGCGGTTGTCTTTGCCAAACAGTGGTAAGATTTGGGTGTCAAAGCCTCTAGGTAGTCTCACTATTGATGTTGTCAAGAAAGTATTATCACTCGTGATGTTCTTTTTTTGGTTTTTCTGGAGACTGCAAGTAGACCATAAACAGGACTCTGGTTAAGAGTTCAGGCCTAATGTAAATAGTAGTGTCTTTTAAGCTAGTTGCCAAGACAATTGCACAATGTAGAAAAGTTGCTTTGATATTCATAAATTACTTACATATATCATTACTCTGAAATATTCAGGAATATTATTCTGCATTTTTTAATTCTCTTCTTTGTTTGGTGTATTTAGGGGTAGCTCCTGAGGCTCAAACTACCAGGCCTGTTAGAACTGCTGCCAAAGTGAGTCCTGGCTCTCAGAGGGCAATTAAGGATAAATCCAAGTCTAATGGACGGGTGAGCTCAAATCCTACAAAATCTGTTGCACAGACGGTGGATGTCCAGCTTGAAGATTCCCACCAATGATTAACCTACCTATCCAGGCTTCGTTCCCCTCAAAAGTGGTGGCCCATTTACCATATGTACATATTGAGTTACTGTGAGAGTAGATATGGTGCCATTTATTTTCCTGCCGGTGGTGGGTTTCACAGTGTTAAAGTTGAGGAGATTGGCTTGGCTTCCATGGAATAAGATCAGTAAGTCTCCCACGTCCTGTTGATGTTGTTGTTCTTGTTGCTGTAATCCCAGCTGTCGATTACGTGATTTTGTGGTATTCTCTTCATAATGTATGATTTACAAAGCTGGTGTCCTTATATATATTTAACGT
>BPVZ01000007.1:2218415-2232829 GCA_020521535.1 Rubroshorea leprosula
CACACTCTACTCGAAATTTGTCTCCTGTTGCATGTGATTAGATTAAGACATGACTGGAAAGATTGGGATATTGGAGCAGGGAACTCCATTCAAATTCATGTATCTTTTCATTCAATTATGAAATTTTCTCCGTTGTTGTTGTTGTTGTTGTTGCGTCGTCTAGTAACATTCATGCATCTTTTTATTCGATTATGAAATTTTTTCTGTTGTTATTGTTGTTGTTATTGTCGCGCTCATAAGAAAAGCGTAAGAAATAAGAATTACCATGATTCCTTTTTTTCGGTGGCCATATTGTAGTCCTTACTTAAGGTGATTGTATTTGTATATGTTTATATTTTTATTTACTTTTCTAGTTTTTTGCAAGCATATTTTCTTGGCCATTCCATCAATTAGGCAAAAGCTGATTCCTGACTTTTCATCTGGGAATATTGGAGCAATTGGACCACTGAGCTATCTGGTAGTTGGATTGTTGAAGGAATTTGGTTTTTCTTTTCTAATATGCACCATCTATTCTAATAAAAAAAAAAAAAAAAGTTGAACAAATCAAAATGAGCTGAAAGTAAAGGAAAAGAAAAGAAGAATTGAAAGGAAATATTTTCAATGAAATTTGATATGGAATATTTCATCCTCACGGGTCTTATTAGAGGATAAGAACCGGTCAGCTCCATAAAAGATAAAGAAAGGATCTAGAAAATGAGAAAAACCTCAACTTGTGTAAGAGTTCATCAGAGAAAAGTACTGATTTTTCATTTATAAAATTTAAGTTTGAGAGTTTCTTTAAAATGAATTTTAAAATTTTATTTAAGGTGGATTAATTTTTTTAATTTAAATTAACAAATCATTAGTACTCATCATATTTTTTAAAGAAAAAGAATTTTATATAAACTTAGTGGTTATTTAAATTAATTATTTGTATATAATTGATAATTAATAATTGTTATTTATAATTTAAAATATCTAATTTATTTGATTAAATTTAACAGTTAATAGTTATTTATAAAAGTTCAAAATAAACCCTCCTTGAATTATTGGCCAATCAATATAATTATTTGAGATTTTTTTTATCAACTTTACCTTTAAAAATTAAAAATTATTTTTTAATAAAATATTATGACAAAAATAAAATAATCTCATTATTATTTTAAAAATGAATTATTTTAGCTTTTTTAATAAAATTTATTGAAACCGAATAATTTTAGAGTATTTTCTATTTACTTTTTTAAAAATTTAAGTTAATAAATACTTTTTTTTCTAATTATTTATTTTTATTAAAATTTAAATTTGATTGAATCTTATTTTCTTTTGTGAATTATGTATTTTGCAACCACTCTTTGTTTGCGTTACCATATAAGATCTAATGACATCAAATTACATTTAAGTGTATTTTTTTTCTCGAGCAATGATTTAAATCCAACTCTTTGTAAAATTGTTCAAAAATATATATATTTAAGTAATATTAAACAAATATATAATATTATAAATAAATTTTTAACTAAAAATATTAATTATTCAACTATATATATATGATATTATACCTTACATTATTATATAATATTATAATTATAATATTTTATATTTTTAATCAAATATATGGATTAATATTTATCCATTTTATTTTTAAAAAATTAAAAAAAATTATTTTAAACCTAAGTAATTTTAATAATACACTATATAAAAAAAATAAAAAACACTCAAATTCAAACTTCACAAATAAAGTATTTCAATTTTTTAATAAAAATTTATTAAAATAATATAATTTTAAAATAACTTTTTCTTAATTTTTAAAAAACAAGACGCATATTCTATTTATTATATATGACTGATTCATTTCCGTTACCTTTAACGCAGTTGGGTTCCAGGAAACCCTCAATTCCCTTAAAATTACCATCGCATCCTCTCCCTCACTTCAGCTCGCATCCCTCCCTCCCTCCCTCCTCTCATCTCCAGCACTCAGCAGCGCCCTCCTGAGTCCTGACTCTCTCCGCCCTCTCTCTCAGTTAACACCAAACCCTTACCTCGTCGGAAAAATCAAGCACCAGATTTGCAGAAATCACTAAACCCCCAAGTCCCGACGGACAGAGTTTCTCTCACTTTCTCCCGGAATTCCGTTCAGAATCCTTGGCATTTTCCCACTATTGCTTCCAAGCTGGCGACGGCTAACATCATCCCCCCCATTTCCTCCCGTCCTTCCACAATTCCGCTCTCACTCCAGAGCTGCATAAGATTTCCGCCATTTCCCCCCAATTCCTTCCGTTTTGCAATTCCTTCCTCAATGTTCTCAACTCCATTTATCCTCTCTTTCTCTCTTCTTTTATCCCTTCCCATTCTCTTTTTCTTCGTCGCTCCTGCCTTCCTTACCAGACCCCTTCCTCCCATCCCCGTCCCTGACGAACTTGACGACCTCCGCCTCTTCCGCCGTGCTTCCTCCGCCGCCTCCTTTACTTCCCATCTCTCTTCCTCCTCACCTAAGCTCAAAATCGCCTTTCTGTTCCTCACTAACACCGACCTCTACTTTGCTCCCTTGTGGGAACGCTTCTTCCGCAACCAAAGTAAGTCCCTTTATAACATCTATGTCCATGCCGATCCCACCGTCAAAATCACGCGCCCCCATGGTGGTGTATTTGACAATCGCTTCATACCCAACGCCAAACGCACCTTCCGCGCCTCTCCCACACTCATCTCCGCCACCCGTCGCCTCCTTGCCACCGCCCTCTTGGATGACCCTGCCAACGCATACTTCGCCGTCCTCTCCCAGTACTGCATCCCTCTTCACAGCTTCCGTTACGTATACCACTCTCTCTTCACATCCCCTTCTTTTGATTTAACCCGCTCGGATCCAGATCCTGATCCTCAGCTGACTCAGCTCGGGGTGCGAGTGAGTTACCGGAGCTTTATCGAGGTTCTCTCCAAAGAACCTGGGCTTTGGAGGAGGTACGTCGCCAGAGGGAAGGATGTGATGCTGCCGGAAGTCCCATTTAAACGGTTCAGGGTTGGATCTCAGTTTTTTGTTTTGACGCGTAAACACGCGCTGATGGTGGTCAGAGATCGTAAGCTCTGGAACAAATTCAAGCTGCCGTGTTACAAAGCCAGCTCGTGCTACCCGGAGGAGCATTATTTTCCGACATTGCTATCAATGCAGGATCCAAAAGGGTACACCCGGTATACTTTAACTCGGGTCAATTGGACTGGTGCAACTCACGGCCATCCATATGCATACAAGCCAGCTGAAGTCTCCCCTGAGCTAATTTCTCGGTTGAGGAACTCAACACACTCGGCTTCTTACTTGTTTGCGAGGAAATTCTTGCCGGATTGTTTGACGCCATTGCTGGATATTGCGGATTCAGTCATTTTCAGGGACTGAGATTTTTCTCCTTGTAAGTAAATTTCGTGCGTATTTCCTTTTTTTTGGCTGATTTTTGTTTGGATTGACTCAGTGAATTGCCTAGTGGGGTTTGTAATTAGTGGATGTGAAGTGATAGATACTAATTTAAGCTTACCCTGGAAGTTGGAATTTTATTTTCTAGGGGAATAAGTCTGAGTCAATTATGACTTAAACTATATTGAATGCCTTAAGTAGAATTTGGATTTAGATATTAGTTTTATATATTTGGGGTCTTTTCATGCTTTGGTTCTTATATGGCTGCATTTCTAGAATTCGCATCTAGAATCACCCTTTTGTTTACAAATTTGTGTAGGGCTTGTCTTGAAAGATTGTTTAACCCTTCAAAGGTGTAACCTTTTGGTTGATTGATAAATTTCATGCACTCGATTCTTGTTTAGCTACACCATCTCTGTGTATTAAATTTTGCTCATTTTGGTCATCAGTTTGGAGCTGCAGGAACATACAAGATTTTAGGAACCAATGTCTTGGAATTGAGAATACTGCCTCTACTATTTGTGAAAGCTTTCGGGGGGTTTATTATTTTTATTTAAAATGATATACTCAATCAAGTTGTAGGTACATACATGATTGTTGGAACCAATGTCTTGGACTTGTGAATACTGCCTCTACTATTTGTTAAAGCTTTTGGGGGTTTATTATCTTTATTTAAAATGGTATACCGTATACTCAATCAATTGTATGGACTGACAAGATTCTTTGAACTGGATTTTCGCAGGTGAAGAGAGAATTTTGAGGGAAGATATTGAAGTGAAATTTGGTTTCTGAAGAGGGTAATAAGGTGCCCAAAAGACAAGCAAGCAAAGAAAAAGACTTTTAAAGCTCCAAACTTTGGAGTCTATATACACATAAGGAATCGAAAGTTGGATACTTCGTGGAAGGCAGCAAAAAAGTACTTGCTTTTGTTAAAGGTATATCTGATGATGAAAGAGTAGCCCATATTAGCAGTAGGTTCTTTGTATTTTTCTTGATGTGATTTGTACATATTATGCATGAAAATGCCATCCAATTGGTCTTTTTTTTTTTCTGGTACAGTAGATGATGGGTCATACAATAGAGAATAGCCCTCCCCTTCCCTTAGTCCCTTTGCTCCCATCTTAAGGTTTGAACTCGAGATCTCTAACTTGGAGTCTCAAGTTCTTAGCCACTTGAGACACCCTCTCAAGGGCTCCAATTGGTCTTTATTTTGTCTTCCTTAGGTAGTGAGAGAAAAAGTTGTTAAAAATGGAGTACAAGAATTTTGAGCCAAAGTGAATGACCTTAAAATTCTAAGAGAATGAAGAAACCAGGGGTCAATTATGCCCTGGACCTTTCTTTTCAATTATGTCCATATATTTACTCCAATTCTTACTCTTTTATTATTGTTTTATTCTTTAAGTTTCTGACCACTGTTTATAGGATTCTCATGTTATATATTCTCCAGGGGACAGAGTATTAGAATAAATTACTCCTGTTTATCAATTGTTTATCATGCATTACTAAATTGGGTTGCTGTTGTTTGGGTATGTGTTTTGCATCAAATGAAAGGTGGACAGGTGCATCGCTTATTCCTAACCACCGAGCTAATTCTTTGACATTTGCTTTGTATACCATTATTATTAAACCTCAATATTGAACGAATATATTTTGAGCATTTGTTTTTGGCAGTTAGGTGCACATTTGTACGGCACAGGTAAAAGAGTTGCACACATAAAGTTATTTAGTTATTTCTCTCATTTTTTGGTGGTGAACAAAATTCAGCCCTATGTTATGAACATGAATTCTTATTTACGGTACTTTTTTTTTTTTTTTTTTTGTTAATCTGAGGCTAATTCAGTTTACATTTAGGAATAGGTCATGTAATTGATTGTTTTGGTACATGTGGATTGGTGAATGCAATGCAAGTTGAAGTTGTGCTTTGTTATGCTTGTGATGGTATGCGCATGGTTTGGTTTCTTTCTCATCATTTTGGAATATGATTCTTTTTGTTCCATGTCTTTTCTCTTGAGTCTTTTACTTAAATTGGACTTTATTTGAGGTTCTGGTTTTTGTTATACTAATATAGGAGTATCAAGAAAAATTGAGGGGATGACCGACTTTAACAACCCCTATCTAAGCAACACTTTTTGTGTACATTAATTTTTGCTTGGTGGAAAACATGCGTTTTGAAGGGCAGATATTGGCCATCTTGAGCTTAAAATAACCTCTAATAATGGCAAAGAAGTTGGCAACATTATGCTGTCCATGTGAAAGCCCCAAAATTAGTGATTAATGCAGGAAATGATTCTGTTTTGTTAAGTAGATTAATGCTTTTCATAATCTTATCTTACATAGATTAATGTTTTGTTAAGTGGTAGTAAATCATAAACGTGGGAGGCTATATTGATGGCAATAACGTGTTGTTGAATCTTTGACCTACACTCCTTGCTTTATCATTACTTGATTAGCCACAACTATGATTGTAATTAAGTACATATTTTTTTTCTCTTTTTATTTTATTTTATTTTATGCACAATAAGAAACAAGTATTTACTATTCTTAACTTTTTTTTTATTCTAATGTCATGTAATTTAAATATAAAATTTCTTATTTTTATAAATTACGAAAAAGAAATGATAGTGAACTGCTCAAGTTGTTGGCTCTCTCTTTCGTTTAATCTCTCCTGGAAATAACCAGGGGAATGAAGTTTGGAGTTTGGACCATTTCCTGGATGTTTCACCTGCCCCTATTAACTTTGGACCATTTCCTGGATGTTTCACCTGCCCTATTAACAGATAATGATGTAGAGGTAAATGGGTATGATCAATTCAATTTAGAATGGACATTTTCCACTTCCTATGTCACAATTAGCCCAACCTTTCGACGCTAGCAAATGAATAAATTGGTGGCCCACTACTCTGACCAAACCGTACGCACCAACCACTCGGCCCCGCACATGTTATTCAAATTCAAAGTTTAGACCATTGAGGGGAGCTTTCGTCTTTTTCTTGGACGTATTATTTAGTTTGATTAACCTTTTTTTTTTTTCTTCCTTTGAACTAGGGGAATTAGGGGCAACGAAGGAGGAACGGAGACAAGGGGAATTGAATTATTGAATTCTGGTAGGTGTGGGTTGAACACCCGTGTAGTGACCATACGAGTCATACACACTAAGGCTCATATATATATATATTTAATATGAAAAAATATAGTGTTAAGTTAATATTTATTTGAAGTAAATCGAATCTAAAACTTAATCTACAAATGGAAGAAGCATGGTCGTCACTGCAGTCACATAGAAGAATGCACCGAGGTTCATATCGTTTGATTAACTTATTTTAAAACTTAAGGAGGCGTTTGATATATGTTGGGAGGTTTATATATTTAAAGGGTTCAATGGCATATATTTGAAAATTTAACTTGGGAAGAAGGGTATGTTAAGAAGTGTAGGGTCCTTCTTTGGAATTATTCATAAAACCAAAACCTTTTTTGGGAATAAATTTCTAACCCACCTTATACTTGGGGAAAGTAGTATTAGAACCATTGAATTTATAGCAAGTTTTCGTTTTGCACATAAAAAAAAAAAAAAAAGTATACTCATGTTTTGATGTTCAAGCTATCATATTTCAAAATAAAAAATATTGAATTGAAATGATTTTTAATATTATAAATTTATTTTTTATCTAATAATTAATATTATATAGTAAAATTAAATCATTTTTTAATTGAGTTTTTCTTAATTTATACTTTTAGGATATCATTAATTCTTCAATGCATTTATTACAAATTTTAATATTAATTTATATTAAAAAATATTATTTTTAATATTATTGTCGTTTACATAAATTTAATTAGATAGTTATATACATAAAAAAGTAAGATAATTGTTAAAATTGATATTATTTTTTTATTTTTATAATATTATTTAGAAAATAGTGTTTTGCATGTCAATTTTTTTAAATTTTTTTGGAGAGCATATTTAAAAACTCATTTTTTAATTCATATTTTCAAAAATTAATAATTAAATTAAAAATTTTATTCATATAAATCATATATATAAATTTTTATATTGACATAATAGATCTAACTACTTTATTAATTATAAAAAATTTAATATTATTAAATATATATTAGTAAACAAAGTTATCTTGATTAAAAGGTTACAAATGTTAAATTAATATAAAAATTAATATGTATAATTTATATTAATAAAAATTTTAATTCAACAATTAATTTTTTAAAAGTATTAATTAAAAAATAAATTTTTAAATAAATTCTTTAATTTTTTTAAAAAACTATCTTACATAATTTTTTATTATTTGATATAAAAAAATACAATAAATACATCTTTTAATCCATACTAAGGGTTGTTTAGTGGAATTTTTTAAATTTTTTATTTTTTTAGTACTATATATAAATCATAAGTTTAAATTTTTATTAAAAAAATTTAAAAATTATTTTTAAAAAAAAAAAAAAATACAAATTTAAAACTTTTTAAAATTTATTGTTAAGGTCTTTTTAAAATAAAAAATAAAAAATATTAATTTATTTTTAAAAAAATTTTAAACTTATAAAATATAAATAATATAGAAAAAATTAAAACACTCACCAATTACACCAAACTCTAATATCAATTTGTAAGGTTTTGAAAAACCTTTTAAATTTTATGGCTCAGATAAACCCACACAGCTCCGCCAAAATCTCATTACCTGATCGAAAGCACCAATGTCGACAACTCCACTCACTTTCCTAACAGTGCTACTGCTAACGCTCGCCGCCTTCAACGGCGAAGCAGCCAACACAAACGGCGTCTACCAGCCCTGCGCCGACACCAAGGTCCAGAGGTCCGATGGCTTCACTTTCGGCATCGCTTTCTCTCCACGAGAATCTTTCTACTTCAACCAATCCCATCAGCTCTCCCCCTGCGACACCCGCCTCTCGCTTGCGTCTTTAAACTCCCAGCTCGCCGTCTTTAGACCCAAAGTAGATGAAATCTCACTCCTCACTGTCAATACCTCCAGTTTTTTCCCGGTAATGGGTTACCTACTCCCATCTTTATCTGCAAACTTTGAACTTGATTATGCTTTCTTGATTGCGTGCAATGTTTAGTGAGTGGGCAGAACTTATTTCTTTTCCAGATATTGGATTTTGGGTTTTACGTTTTCTGTTTTGTACATGGAAATTGAATGCTGATAAGATTCGAAGTTAAAAGAATGTCTTTTGGCATCTGCCCTGTTGTGTTTTTTTCTTTTACAACTTTCATTGTTGGCATGTCTGTACTTGAGTTAACATTCTACATTCTTGTATATGCCTATGGAGGGTATGATTGAGATCCACTTAAGAAGAACATTAATTTATAATCATTCATAGCTTACAAATATGCACTTATGCATTTTGAACTCCCAGGATTCTTTTGGTGGGTACATGGTGGCATTTGCTGGTCGAAAATATGCTGCAAGGTCCATTCCTGCTTTTGTTGCAAACAGCACATATACTGTAACCAGTTTTACTCTGGTAAGAACTAAAACTTGTTTTGGACTCTGGAAATTGTATTGTTCCGTTTATTGTTTATTAAGCAAAATGAATATTCTGTCAAGGTAGGTTCTTGAATTCAAGGATGGAAGGCTTCAGAATCTGTACTGGAAGAGAGATGGATGTGCTTCATGCGCAGGCAATTCCAATTTTGTTTGCCTCAACAATCAGGACTGTGCTATCAGGACATCAAACTGCCAAAACCGAGGCGGTTCTGTTGATTGCAGCCTTGGGATACAGCTAGCTTTTTCTGGGACAGACAAGCATCTTGCTGTTCTCAATTCTTGGTATGAAGTGGAGAATCTCCGTCAATATTCCCTTTATGGCTTGTATTCAAACCTCCGGGATTCACTTACCAGTCAATACAACAAATTCTTTTAACCACTTATCAGCCAACTGAGCAAGTTCTTTTAACTGCATTTGCCATGCTGATAATGGTGTATGTTTCTTCCTTAGCATTAGTGATGCCATAATTTTGTAATGTCTCCCACTTTTGTTAATTTCTTTAGCCATTGGCTTATTGAACTAGTTACCATATGCAGTGGGTTCATTCTGTCTATCTATATTTATGCTATTTTAAGTTCAATGAAGTATGATACTCCTTTCTATATTTTGCATGATTTGAAAGAGATGCCTGGTGATTGTTTTGTGCCTGACTTAATTTTCTGGATTCAAAGTGAAACCTGCAACTATTCCTAGTGTTCCATTATATCTTATTTCGTTGTTGTACCTTGAAGAATGTTCTCTCAGATTGGCACCTCCTGGGCTGGTGTTTGCTTGAATTGAAGTGCTTTGATATTCAATTATTGATCTTTTTAATTACATAGCTTTTGTTAGTCTTGTGTTCTTTCCTCACATTGAATGATTTAAGCCATTATTCACAAATGATTGGATTTGAATGATGAACCCAGTCTGAGAATTTGGGATCCCCTGTGCTGTGGTGACGGATGGTGAAGGCAAAATTTGTAGTGAACAAGTAATGCTAGGCAGCAGTGTTGTTGGCTGCAGCCTGTAGGCAGTGTTTTCAGCTCAAGATCTTGGTGCCTCCCGGATGCTTCCGGAGGCCATAAGCTTGATGCTTTGTTTTTGCATCGTGACCAACAATGAAGCTCATTCTCAGGCACAAATTTTGTCAAAAATTGAGCTTTAGGCCATAGATCCATAAATTTAGAACTGGAGAAAGATTGTCATCATATGAAGTATTCTGTTAGCTTCATCTACAAAATCAAAATTGCGAACATCCTCTTTGAAAAGGAACATACACTTCGGAAAATATGGGGTATTAACCCATTCTTATTTGTCTGTTGTACATAAACTTTTTGCCATTTGCTTACTTATTTCCATGAAAAAATGCAATATTTTATAAAATAGAATGAGACTACGAAATTTCCTGCACTTTGTGATTTTGCAAGTCGATTGATGCTAGACAAGAGAAAAAGCCCTTGTATATATCCTCGTACTATGCAGCTTGAAGTACTTCTCAAGAAACATGCAACTCCAATAGTCTTCGGAGAAAAAAGGATTTATCCTCATACCATGGGCGGTGCACCCTCCATCTTGTTCTTTTCTTTTCCATTTATCTTCCTGAATTGACATCTTCCACAGAATGGAAATGGGTAGAGCAAGAATTAGGCAACTTATTGCTCAAGCCACTCATGAAGCAAGGTTGGTGATGCCAAAGTACACAGTTTTCTGTTGAAACGCGTTGATGGCATAGTCAATCTGAAAGTGACCAAATGGAGACTTGAAGCGAATTCCATATCCAGCCCCAACTCCACATCCCGGTTTGCCCTGTCTTAGTGCTGGATTTCCTGAAAGTTGCAATAAAAGTAGTAACTTGAGTATTAAACAAGCCAATCTCAATAGATAACTGAAAATAGAATCATCATGTTAAATTAAGCAATTCAGAAAGCAACTAGCCAAGAACCAACAGAGTGAATGGAGTTGTGAAATTTGGAAGCAAACTACTGAAAATTGAGATAAAAGAGTTGTCAGCAATTCCATGATTATAAGCAGGTACTAGAATGAAACTTACCAGGAACATGACGACCAGACCCCAAATCAGTTCCACAATCCAGGAAAAGAGAGCCATCCAACATGTTGCTCTAATGCACCAAAAATTGTTTCAGTGATGCTTGTGAAAAATAAAGAACATGTAACTAAAGCACCATGGAAAACTGAAAGGAAAAATGAAGAAAAGCTAGTATCAAAAATATTGATTCTCTGATTATCTTTGTCACATGAGAAACAAAATTACTACCAAAAAAAAAAAAAGAGCGAGTAAGCAACATCATCTTAAAACTGTAGTTTTTAAAGAGGAAAAACACAAGATTTCAAGACTCCATAAGTTGAGATGGAAGCTATTTCAGAAAGCTCAAGAAGTGAGAAAGCAATATTCAACAAATTCAAGTGATTGATGCAGGTTCATGATTGCAAACTCTAAAAATTCTTTCTTCTTCTAACAGCCTATAAGTGTCTATCTGTCATAAATGTTTTTATTTCAAACCCAAGGCAACTCAGATTTAGCAACTGCAAAAATTAGAACATAGAAGAAACATTTGTGTTGATGCATGCTACCACATGGAGAGAACAAAGAACAAAGACAATCCAGGAGAGCAAGTCAACTTCTTGATATGTTTAGGGCTGAATTTGTTTCTTTATCTAACTACTAATTAGTAGAAGTCAGAAATTTTAAACCTTCTACTTGGCATTATGTATGTTTGGAGCCATGTGTAAAGGCCAGCAATAAAAACAACAGATACGATGGACATTGGAATATCTAAAAACAGTTCTTAGAAAAGCTCTTTTTTTTGGATGTTCAGATAGAGCTATTACATACCAAAGGGAATGTCACTTCAGTATTAGCAACTAGACATGATCTCCCAGATCCAACAGCTCCTTCTCCATACCCCCGCACGCTACCAAGACCACCAACTGCAAATGCTTGATAAGGAGCCATGTCTCCAACAATGGAACCAACTGTCAGGCTGACAGAGAAAGAGGTAAGAGTAAAGAAAATGTGGACACGATATGACAATTGACACCGGATTTAATCATCAGCTAGATGACAATTAACACAAGCATGGGGGAATTTAGGAACTACACTCCCTTGCAGAGCAGGATTCATGAACTTTTCAAGGCTTGTTAGGCATATCAATGATGCTTTCTGTTGAAACTTCACATACCATAAGAATTTTTTTCTTGCCCTGTCTATTATCATCTATCAGTCCAGCTAGATAGCTTAAGAACACTTGAGTATTTCTAGCAAAATAAACTTGGTATTGCTTACTTTCCTGCTTTCAACTTCACTCATCATTGTACCCATCTAATTACTAAGTCCATTCCAGAAGTACAAAAAATAAAGACTTTGTTACCTTGTCAAGAGAAAGGCAGGTCCAAGCTTGACACCATTTGATGCCAGAAATTTGAAGCGATTGAAGATTAACCACTTAGACCAAACAGGGATACCCTGCTCTATTTGTATGCTAAACTGAAACAGGAGAAATATGCAGTTATTGTCATTCCTTAAGTTACAAAATGTTTGGATTTGACCAAGCATGTAAGGGAAAGGATGAGAAACTTACACGAGAAAAACTATGATCATCTGCTTTTGCATATCTAGACTCTTGCTTTAAGACTAGCATACTATCATGGGCATTGCCACTGCACAACAAACCATGGGGTCAAAAACAAACTCATCAGATTATTAGATATCAGAATTCCATTTTTCTTTTCCTTTTTGGGCCAAGCAGAAACCATTGGCATTCACACAGGGGACATTACCTGCAAGTCACAGGAAACCCATCCAGATCCCTAGTCATAGAGCGGCCATCATCATTCACGGGGCGAACATGCTGTAACATTCACCATAATTACTACTTTCCATCTCAAGAAAACAGATGATCATTAGGCAGTAACAAGTATCAGTGCACTAAGCTCAGCCAAACCTCAAATTTTATGCTACTCGTGCTACTCCATTTAGAACTTGCAGGCTCATTTAGATCCAACCCAACTGAGAATCTAGACAAATTCACACCTCCACTTCCTGAACGAGAGAAATTGTCCAATGGTGTACCATGGACCCCTATCTCAGGTGAAAGTGAATGCTGCGCCAGACAATCACAAATAAGAATGCAGTGCAGTCAATCTCTACTTAAAACAAGATCTGCAACCGAAACTTCCCCATTCACACCAAGACTAGTAATGATGTAATTACTGAATGGTGGCCATGATTCCTTTCTCAATCAAAAGATGCAATGATAGCAAGAACAACGGAAGAAAACAAGTCACAAACCTGAATGACAAAACATTTTTGGGAAAGCCATTGGGGTCCTGGCCTCCTATAAGCCACCAATATGTTTGAATCATATAAGCCCTTATCCAACGTTACATCAAGCTTCTCACTTCCACCAAATAAGTTTGGATGTTTGATGCAAAGACTGACAAACATAATGAATTAATAAGCCATTACCCCAAAGACCAAAAGCTAAAATCTTTATTGCTCGTTTGTTAGCAGCAACCAAAGACCCAAGTATCAAATCAAATTACCTGCCAATTACAAGAGAGAGAGGACTACCCCTTCCAGTGTCTCTGTAAGATAAAGGAAGAACATAACAATCAACTAGACTCTTCTAAACCCAATAAAGAAAAAGGAGAATTCTGAAACATGGGATGAGGAAAGAGAAAGACCTCAAAGAAGGAAGAATCATAGAAGCACATAGCTTTTGAGTGAAATCAACATTCACATCTATCTTGGCTGCAATTCCCATCATTACAATAAAGAAAAAAAAATCCAATTAAAACATCATCATCAAGAATTGGATGATACCAATCAATGCCACTCTAAAAAAAAAATAGGTATACAGAGGTAGAGATACAGAGTGACTGACTGACCTTTGCCTGCATGGATGCTCTTCTGAGCCCCCATATCTGTGGCGGCGCAAAAACCATTAATCAAAAAATGGGCATTAATCAGGGTACGAGATTAGGACAAGACCCAGATTGTACGAATTGAACAAGACAGAATGTTTCACTTTGTTTGGGTTGGGTGGCTTCAAGGTCGGAGTTGAATGAGCTCTGAGCTCCCAAGTTTGTTATCTCGTTTGCTTCTCCCTTGGTCTTACTTGCCCGCACGTGTAAATTCTTTCCCTCTTTCTTTTCCAAATTAGTAAATAAGGACACTAACTTTGCCTCAATCCCCAATTCAGGATACCAACTAAAATAATTTTGAGTAAAGGATAACATCTGGCAGGCCAGGCCACTTGCTGGCATCTAATTTGGCTCTATTGTGGATCCCATACGCCCCCCTCATGTTAAACCAAAATAATAATAATAATAATAATTTTAAATAAAAAAATTGAAAGTTTATTATTTTATTTAAAAATTGATAAAATTTATATCATTAAGTAAAAATAGACAAAATTTGCATGCTTATTTACACCCTTTCTCTACTCTTCTATGTAAATAAAATAAAAACTACTACTTCCTTCTCATTTTACTTGTCACATTTTTATTTGAAAGGATC
>BPVZ01000007.1:2232929-2246303 GCA_020521535.1 Rubroshorea leprosula
TATCAGTATAAGTTAAAAATGACATTTTTACCCTTAATAAATCAATCATACATAATAACTTATTAAGAATAAAATAAAAAAACTCCTTTCAAACCCAAACCTTTTTTTTTTTTTTTGGTCATTACGGACCAAAAAACATCAACCTCTTTTAAAATTACCAAACGCTGCTCCAAGCAAAGATCAACTTTTGTTTTGGCCGGTGAGAGACAAAGAGGCAGAGGAGTACAAAAGGATAGTGTAAAACAAGAAACAAAAGATTATGACCATACCTAATCTTTCTTTCATATTTTTCTTTGGTACTAGTGCATTTACTCCATGACTTTGTGTTGAAATATGATATGATATGATATATATATATACACATATATAAATGCAAATCAGAGTGCTTGATCTTTTCATTTTCTTAGAACATTCATAACAAATTAGCAAACACAATTAATATCTTGAAATGAGATCCATTGCCAATCTTGTTCTTACACTTTTGATTTTGCTTCAACTGGGCATCAGAGTCGAGAGCCAACATGTAGAAGTCCACATCAAGAACGAGCTAGGCGACAACAGAAGTATGGTCATCAATTGTAGATCAAGAGACGATGAGCTATGCTATGCAAATTGTTGAAGATGGTGTGGCAATCAAATGGAGTTTCAATGTTAACTTCTGGGGATCGACGTTGTTTACTGTGATGTGCATTGGGATGACACGGTGTGGTGGTACCATTTTGATGCATATTCAACATAGAGAGATTCCAGTAAGTGTCAAACACAATGTTGGTGGATCATATACAAAGAAGGATTATTACTTGGTTATAATATTCAAGAATACCAGAGGTGGGAGCAGTTCTTCTTTTCTTTGACAAACGAATAATGCCGCAAATGACTCCCTTTCGTTTCCTAGTTTAGGAAGAGGGAAATGAGAGAAAAGGAAAAGAAATAAATTCCAACCAAATGAAAATTTTTCTTTCTCATAAAATGAATTCCTTTTTGTTAACTAAAAATGAAATTCATCATATGCTATAACACTATAACTCGTATTTAGGGATGTCAATGGAGCTTTGCGGGGCTGGGGAGTCATTCCCCGTCTTCGTTCCCGCAAATGACGGGGATGGAGGTCCCCGCGAAAATTTTTAACAGGAAGCAAATTTTGCCCCCCATCCACGTTCCCTGCGGGAATCCCATTCTCCACTAATTAATATAAAAAAATAAATATTTTACATTTAATTAATTAATAGTCAACTATAATAAATAAAATTTTAAAAATTCAAGTATAATTAATTAAAATTCTTTAAATATAAATTATCCAAACATAAATAAAGACTAATATAACCTAAATAAAGATCAATCTAACATAAATAATTAAAAAGTTAATAATAGGTTCGATAAAATTTGATTAAATTTAAATTTTATTGAATTGGATTTAGGTTTGAAAGTTAAATTAAATTTAAAATAAAACTAACTCACATGTTTTTTTTAAATTTTTCGCAGGGATAGGGATCCCCACAGGCCCCGTGGGACGGGAAAAATTCTCCACGAATTTTCAAGGGAAGAAAATACTCCCCGTCCTCACCTCGCGAGGAGAAATATTCTTTCCCAGCCCGTCCCCGTAATGGGGATCCCCACGGGGCCCATGAAGATCAGGGTAAATTATCACCCCTACTCGTACTCAAGGCTATATTAATTAAAAATTTTATTTTTCTCATTTTGAAAAAGAAAATTATGGCTACAGTCATGTTTCAAAAAAAAAAATTAATGTTTTACTAATTAAAAAAAAAAACAATTATGATTCTAATTTGAAAATTGGGCTTAGGTTAGTTAGTCACTGGTAACTATTGGGCATGGGCCTTGGCCCTGCCCGTCATCTCTCTCAGGAATTCGTTTCAGTCCGGCCCATATTTAAAAAAGAGGCCCCTCAATTGGTAGAACGTGGAAAAGTTGAAGATTGGTCGCTGCTATTCCTCTCCGGGGGTCCACCGCCGGCCGAAGGAAAGTGTGTGATTGGTAATCGGAATTTCTTCAGAGAGAAGTATGAGGAAGACAGTTCTTTGTAGAGCCCTGGTGAAACACCACATCAAGCCGAAGAGAAAGGAAGGTTCTACAAGAGCCAGCAAAAGAAAGTTTTGGAATCGATCACAGACAGCAGCGACATCGACGCCGTCATCCAGTTGGCCGAGTGTCTTCTCTGTCGATAACCCAATCCCCCCAACCCCATCAATCTCTGAGCTTTCTCTCCTGTTTCTCTTAATCTCTTGCTTCGGCTGTTCCTTGATTTTTGGTTCTTTGATTGAGCTTAACGTATGTGTATGGTTTTAGGAAACCCATTAGCTTTCTGGGTATTTATTTATTAGGATGTAGACTTGAAGATGGAGTTTAATGTTATGATTTCTCTGTTCTTTATCTGGTTTCTTCTGTTGTCTAAGATGAACCCTCTGGCTGTTTTCAAACTGTAAAATTGTTGGACCAAAATTGATGGATGTTTCAATCTTTTTTTTCATATTTCTGAATTCAGCTTTGAGAATTAGGAAATTTTCAAAATTAGAAGCTACTTAAGCTTGAGAATATGGTCATACTTTTCTGTTTTGAACATGTTGCAGTTGTTCATCTTCCTTTTATTTATGAGATTTGTGGCTTTTAGAACTGATATTTACATTGTTTCTTTGATGTCTATTTGTTGTGATTAGGGATACAAGTTCTAGCCCTGATATTTACATTTGGTTGTATAGCCAATCAAATGCCGAGGCATGTAATTGAGGATGACTACAAGATTAAACTACCAAAACTGAAACCATATGAGCCACAATCCAGGCCGCCACTGGCACCTCAACTTATGAGAACTTATTGTGCTTCTTGTGGGTATGTTCTGTCAAGTGACGAGTGGACTACCTGATGAAACTAAACAGCCTGCCAGATATTGAAGGATTACAATCATGGAAAGCTGCCTCACCATGAAATGTCACCCAGTATGTGTGATGAAGATGTTTCTGTTAGACATGGTGGAAAATCTAGCTGATCCAAACTGCAGCAGAAACACCTGATGATGAGGAATCTGAGGATGTCGAAGATGGTCTGGAAAATAAAGATGAAAGTGCACCTGTTCTAGAACATGTGCTGAACGAATGGACGATCTTAATTCATTTGACCTGGCCAATGTGCATATGCTTCCAAGAAGGTTAAAGTTAAAAGGTCCAATGCGTCTCGTAAGCAAGCAACAAAGGCCAGGAATGATGATGGTGATGGAATGCCAGTAGTGACTAGTGAGAGTCTTTCAGAAGCAAGTAAACAAAGGCCCTCTAAGAGTCAGATGAGGCATCCACTGAGAACAGTAGAAAAAAGAGGAAAAAAAAAGGGGGGGAAACCAGAGCTTTAAAAAGTGAGAAGATGCTTTTAAGGAGATTTCTCCTTCTCCCGTACGTAGTTTGCTGCTGCTGCGCTTGGATCTCCATCGTTGTCTTGACAAGGAGAAGAGATGGGGAAATATATTCAGTGATTCAGATATAACTCATGCAATCAAATAGTGTTGAGATGTAGTTGTTAATTTAGAACATGCATGGTTGGTGTATATCTTTGTTTTTCTTCAAGTATAACAAGGGGAAATATTTACACTTTCATATCCATAAAATCAAGAATCGATTTGTCCTACAAAACATGAATTGGAACTTTGACAAGATAAAGCCCAATTAATGGAAATCCATCTTGAAGGGAGCACGAAGAGACATGAAATCGGGCCAACACATACATATATTGATACATACTCGTAAGTAATTAACTCGAGCCATGAAAACCCAACAAGAACAAAGACAAAGTGATGTCTCATCAGCTAGTGTTGGCAAGTCTTGGTCCTCGGAACCACCACTTACGTGCACGAATTGGACATCAACTACCTAAACCTTTTCCCTGTCCCTAGGCCCAGTGTCCAGTTGATGTTTCAATATCACCAAGGTAGGGATTTTGGATCGAGTAGATACCATAATAATGCCTTCAAGATTTTTGATAAATCTCCGTTTTTATGACCTGCCCTTTTCCCTGACCCTTCTTAGGATAATGTTTGCATTTATACGCCATGCCTTAGGTATAATTATCAAGATCCTCTAGGATATGAAAAAGACACTGTTGTCACCAAGCTCTTTACGGCTCATAGCTTTGAGATGCATTGTTTTTGTTTGAGTTATTTAGTATATAAGTAAGGTGGGAAAAAGAATAAATGAAATTTGTCTTCTTTCAATCTTCTTTTTTTTTTTTTTGTATTAACTTCTTGATATTCAATAATCACATTAAGTTCCGATTAATTCAGAATCAAATCATGTTGGACTCCATTTGAAGAAACTCTCTCAACACCTGTTTCTCCATTCACAAGATTCATCTTCCTTCAATCTCTCATAAATTAATAGCTATCAATCAACTAATTCCTAGCATCTTAACCAAATAGTGACTTAAATAGGTATACAATGATAACTCTAATCACTTTTGTCCCCTCTATTGTTTAACCACCTGGAACAACATGATAATCACATAGAACTTTGTTTTTATGGATGCTACGCTGGATATAAGGTTATATTCCACAAATCATATGCTGTCGGCATAATTAATACCCACTTGAAATTCATTGCTTTGGTGATTTGATCGAGTTTATGAGCACATTTAGAAGAATTTTTGCCAACTGAAAATGTTTTGCAGGATATGCTGAGCTACCCAGAAGAAATTCTAATTCTATAATTAATGATCTCTTCAAAGTCTTAATCAATGATTCTCACCCATCTTTTAAGCCAATTTGATGTAACACATTTAAATTGCAAATAACTTGTTAATTCCTAATAAGGATACCAATCAAGAGAGTTAGTAAAGTCCTTAATTTAGTGGTTAATCAAAGACCTCAAATCCAATACTTGCATTCTAGTTCTAGTAAAGAATAGGGACATAATACCAATAACACAACATACTCACAAGGGGTCTTAATTATATTCAAATCATGATATCCTTAATTGACACATGATTTTGTTAATTAGAGTTTCATATTAATGTTTAAAAATTAACACAAATAATCAAATCAAAAAATTTTTTTATCTTAAATTACATAATAAATAACAGTCATCTCTTATTTTTTAACTTAATATACTTGTGTATCATATTATTCAACTTCATGATCATTTATTTGTATTAAACGAAAATTACTACTAAACTATTAAGTAGTTGACAATCAAATCAAGGATTAAAATCAAAGATTAAAGTCACTCTATATAAAGACATGCCATGGCGAAACAGGATAAGGTGGTATCCAGTTATAGGACAACGACTAGGGAGGATAAAGTTCTAGAAAATTTGATAAATACTGCCAACATATATACTATGAAACTTTTGAGTATGAATAGCAAGAAATTCTCCGACAATATCCTCTAATTAATCCAAGAACATAAAGAAAGGAAGGTATTTGTACACTTGTAAGCAAAACACACGTACAAAGACACACAAGAATATACCAAGATTCTGCAAGGCTGGCCACCAATAGCAAAGCGGGGGAGCGAATGTGATGGTGTTGACAAGAAAGAAAAAAAATAAGCCACCGCCATCGCTAGTCTCACCTTCAACGATGGGCTAGACGGACTGTGGGTTAAAGGCCTTTGGTTTGGACCACAACAACAACCGCAGCCCCTAGCTCAAGCCAGCAAAAGAAGAAAAGTAGTGTTTATTTTTTTAACGATCCTATTTAATGCACTGGTTCCCATCAAAACTTTACAATTAAACATGCGTGAAACATGCGTGGACAAGAGTAATACTGGCATGAGTGACCTCCTAATAAGCACCCCCCTCGTTTTTTTTTTTATTATTAATTTTTTTATATTTGATAATTATATTAAATTTTAATTAATTTAAAATTAAATTATATCGGATCTTATTTAAAGAAAACTCTTTTAATGTCTATTTTTTCATTAACAAAATTCGAATTTAAAATTTTATTTAAAAAAAATTGATTTTTTCTTACTAAAACTAACATGTCGTTGGTTGTTCGTTCTCATTTTATTTACTAAAAAAAAAAGAAACTGACTTAAGTGTCGCAATGTGGCAGGACCATGTGGCACTCTGTCATTCGCAGAATTGGGCTCCCAAAAGCATAGGGGGGGTGGAATTCTTCTAAACATATTCTTGTGTCCTTGCACTACCCTTTTTTCTTTTGCTTTCTTTGCTTCATTGCCATCGGATGGATCATCCAATCACTGTAATAATAGGGGGGAGAAGATCTTCTTTCTGATCGATGGAGAATAATCACACAGAAAGGGGGTGCTTTTTTTTTTTTTTTAATGCAAAAATGATGTCACATCACACATATGACAATCCAATGACAATTTAGTAGACAAGATTGTTGAGAATTTTTGTTACCAAGAATAAAAATATAGTCACTTTGATTATTATTTATATTATAAAAAAATTTATTTATTCATTATATTATATATTTTGTTATGATAATAAGGTTTTTGTTTTGTATGTAGATATTATAGGGTCTGTTATTGATAATAAAATTTTATGTTGTTAAAAAAATAATATCAATTTTGATATGTTAGACTTTGAGAGTGTTTAACAAAATTTAAAAGGAATTTGTTTTTAAAATAAATTATTTTCTTATAAATCTGAAATTTTATTAGAGGGAATTCAAAATTGACTTATAAAGTAGTTTTTTAGATAAATTTTAAGAAAGTTTAGTTAGGTGTGTAGTTTTTTTTAAATTTATTTAAAAATTACTTTAAAAATTAATTTTTAAATTATAAAAAAAATTTATTTTTAAATAAATTACTCTTTAAATTTTGCCAAACACTTTTTTCTTTCAAGTATTGTTTGTTGTTCTTTGTTATAAAAGCCTATATGCAAGAAGCAAAAAAACAAAAAGGGGCAAAATTTTGTTGGGGGGAAAGGAATATCTTCCCTCTTTCCTTCCTTCTTCCCATGTCTTTCCCTTTTGCCGTCTTTTTCCCTTGATTTTCCCAGAAAAGAAATTAATCTTGTGATGAACGTTTTTTCAGAAACGAGAGGTCCTGCTTATGCTGACATCATTCCATTTTTAGAGCCATAAATCTGGCCGTCTGGGATAAACACCAACATTTTGCAAACAATTAACCTTTTTTTGCCTGCTTAATTATATGATTAGACCTGAAAAGCGCTTTTTCATGCAATTTTTTTTTTTAAAATAAAGGTATAGATAAAAACAAGTGGTTTAACTCATGTAAGAGAAAAAGAGACAGAAAAAAAAGAAGTTACATAAATTTAAAACTTTATTAATAAGTGAATATATATTTTTTTTTTACATTTAGAAATTTAGTTGGTGAACTTGAACTCTGAAGGCCTTTCTCATATGTTTATATATATATATATATATTTATATATTTATTTAAACAGTCTACAATTTGGGGTTAGGATAGTGATTTGTATACTTTCTGATCCAATACTCGGTTCAATACTTTTCAATTTAGTCACATAACTAAACTGAAAAATGTTGAATTAAATATTGAACCGAAAGTGTACCAATCATTTCCCTTTGGGGTTAATCAACAAATTTAAGCACTTTAAAAATTTGAAGTGAATCATTAGATCTGAAGGTTCGATTCCTTATATGTTTATTATTTTCTAATACAAAATTTTGAGCAATTAATTTTAGCTCAAATTAAAAATTTTTAATTAGTAAGTTGACCTATCGCTTTTGCTGGTTTTGTGTTCATGGTAAAGACAACGTTTATCATGGCAACTAGTACTATTAAGTGTACTGTTTGTAATGTTGTGATGATTTAATGATTGTTGGTCATATATTTAATTACAATTGATACACGTATCCATATTTATTTGGACCTAGCGAATTAAAGTTAGTTAGACCTCTAATCAAAACCTTTTTATTGCTAGACCATAAGGCATTGATCACGATGTATTTTTCTTTCGGTAATCTCCAATGAAAGAAGACCTTTAAGCCTTTTCTAGGGTAGGACGTAGAATTTCACTCATGCATGGCCCATTATGTGGGTACTTTCTGTGGTATTAGCCGACTTGGAATTAATATATTAATATTGAATTAATAAATGAATCTATCCTAGCAAAAAAGGTAACTTACATTATATTTGAGATCTCCATTCAATAAGTAGAACTTGTCGATTAAGCACAAGCACCAAAAAGATCCAAACATTTCATCAACCCTACATTAGTTAAGATATTTTTTCTTAACAAACAAATGAATGAATGCATGTATGAACGCATGATATATATATATTTTAATTAAATGCATGAACTTAGCTACATTATCATCAGAAGTTAAAGTTCATGAGTATTTGAGAAGATCTACCAATACAATTGACCATATTCATGTATGGCATATATTGCAATGTCGCTTTCAATTTCTTATTGAAGAGAATGTGATTTTTAGTGACACATATGAGTCATAATCAATCACTACTATTAACTTAAACTATAAAGATTTAGTTAAAGTAATATTAGTCTTTTTGCAAAACTAATTACTTTCTTGGTCAAATTAAGGAGTAATGCAGCAAATTGGCAGTTCTCCTTTTTTGCCTTACGTGCAAAACACTTGCAAAGAGGGCGCATTAAGTGATTCAACTTTCAAAAAGAATGGAAGGGCAAATGACAAGAGTTAGGCTTTGTCTCTCAAATATAATAAAATATTACTTTATAAGTATCTTGGTTTAAAATTTAAATTGTACTAAATAACAAAATGAGAATTATTAAATAAAAAGTTTCTATTATTACAAAATTTATTTCACATTCAATAATTAATCTTATACAATCTTGATTATGCAATATTATTTTTCTTTTAATTTACATATCCATCCATCAACAATGTAAATAAGAGGACTTGTTAATTAAGTAAAGATTTGATTAGACATAAAATTAGTTTTAAAAAAGGTTTTTAATTATGTTTCCGTACACATCCATTTCATTCTTTTGACAAGACTTCTCCTACTACCACTCATATTTAAAAATGTTTCAATAAAAGGGTAGGAAAAGCATTTTAAGTGAAAACTAATTAAGCACGAAGGCAAATTCATTCATATATACATTCTAATAACAAAATTTGATAACGAGAATAAGAAAGTGTTGATATATAAATAAAATAGGCCTATATTAAATCTTGTATGTTAGGTATCTAGCTCTTAATAATGGAAAAAATCTACATTTTCAATTTTATTTTTTTATTATCGCGAAAAAACAGTACAACTCTTTTCCACAATTTTGATGCACAGTCTCAAATCAATGTAGTATACCATAATTAAACCCGGCCTCATGGCCCAGTTGTTTGTTCTCAAATTTTAATACTTGAATTTAATTGATCAAAAGTTTAATATTTATTAATTACTTAAAAAAATTTCCTATTCCCTCATAATTCCTTATGTTTAAAAAAAAATGTAGTATACTATAATTTGGACAAAATTAAGGACTACGGTTTATGTTTTGGTTCAATGTAATGAATCTCACACATGTATATAATAAGATTTTATAAGTACCACAAAATCTAACAATTTTTGGTAGACTTTAATAATATGCGAATTGATTTGTATTTACATTTTTGGTGCTATATATGTAACTAATATTATACAATTTGAAAACATTTAAGCAAATCATCTCTAATATGGAATGAGTTTTTCATTTTTTTTGTGTGTGTATGGTTGTAAATTAAAGCTCATTACAATTGGGAAGAAAATGACATTGTACAAGGAAAACAAAGAGGCTAATGATGAGACTACAATGTCCAAGTAGATATGCACTGTCTATTTGCTCTATTTGAGAGTGCAAGTGGGAATCAGAGAGAAGGGGAAGTGTCTGGCTCAATGTGTTAGTAATAAGGGAAAAAATAGACAGATAAAGATGGTGGGTTGGACAGAACAGAACCATATGCCCTTACACTTTTCACAATTCCTGGTCTCCCTTTTCCTGACATTTGTTTATTGGGGAAAAACGCATAGCTGTGGCTTCATTGGTTTTGAGGTTTCCTGCTCTCCTTTACGTGTCTATTCCCTACTTGCTGCTGTTTCATATGAAATTACATTTTACAGTATTTTGCATGCTCTTTTGGAGAAAAATACAAATAAAGGTACAAAATTTTGTGATTTTTTTAATTTAAGAATATAAATTTTATCATTTTTTAAATAAGTTGATAAACTTTTTTTTTCAATTTAAAAGTATTAACTTTTTATTTTTTATTTAAAAATTAATTAGATGGTGATATATTGATATGAAAAATGACTTTTTCAATCGTCCAATTAATCCTTCAATCAAAAAAAATATACAAAGTTGATATCCTTAAACGGAATAAGTTGAAAGTTTATTATTTTATTTAAAAATTGATAAAATTTATATCATTAAGTAAAAATAGACAAAATTTGCATACTTATTTACACCCTTTCTCTACTCTTCTATGTAAATAAAATAAAAACTACTACTTCCTTCTCATTTTACTTGTCACATTTTTATTTGAAAGGATCATTGAAAAAATTACAAAAGTTTGTAAAAAAATTATTATTAATTAAAATTTCATATTATTTGTCATCCTTTTTAAAAGGAGATGATTTAATTTACTTATTAATTTCAATTTTCAACATAGTATTGTCAACAACTTAGGTTGCTCAGTAGTAATATCCTTCTAATGAAATTAAAAAACCTTAAATTTAAGTTGCATGACATGTGTATAGAATGAATTTGAAAGTTAAAAAAGAATCACCTTACATTATACAAGTCACAATAATAAAAAAAAAAATTCAACACAAGATTAATTTTTTTTTTCAATCTTATCTCTATTAATAATTACTTTATTATTAAAAAAACATATATCAACTACTCAACTGCTCTAATTTCAAAACATCAAGCCCTATATATGATCATTGAAACCTGAACTGCACAAACATCAGCACAGGACAATATATAGAGCTCAAACCAAGAAGTGTTATTCTTTCCAATGCACCAGCAGCCAGAATCCTCTTTGACAATGTATTTTTTATCAGTAGGAGTATAAAACTTGTAAGATATATGGGTTATTCTTCTGGAAAACACCAGATAAACCAAGAAGAAGAAGAATCTTAGGTAACAAATTAATTAATACCTGCTTTCGGCAGCAAAATGAATACTTTTGACTTAATTAATTAATTAGTGGATCAATTAAAATGTTAATCCATTTTAAACTTTCCAACACTAAAACAAATGAATTGCCGCAGTAGTGATGGTGACGATCATAAATTAATCAAGGACTGCAGCAAACATTTTTTTCCCTAGGCATTATTCTTTGTCCAGTAACTTTTTCCTTTAGAAAATTTATATTCAAATTAATTAATATTTCATTCCTTCATATATAAACTTCAACCGTTCAACCCCCTTTCAAAGTTTATACCGCATGCATGCATGCTTGAACATTATGGATTCGTAATTAAGGGTTCTTAATTGAAATCCTACTCACAATTCTCCAATGAAATGCAACCTTACGTACTCCCTTTTACTAGATTCTAATACATTGGTAGGGTCATCATGAAAATAGATTCACAAATTGGAGTTGATATAAACGCAGTTTTAATTAATTATCTTATAAGTCATTAAATAGATAGTAAATATATATTTATTTACAAGCCTTATACAGTACTGTCACATAAAATTAAAAGATTTTATTACGTGATAAGATGATATACAAATCATTTTCCTTAAAAAAAATATTTAAACACTTTTTAAAGTAATGGGAGGTGATTAGGTCAATAATTAGAAAAAAAATTCCATGAAAGTAATTCCACTCATACATACGCAAATGGATATGATTCTAATGGCAATTGAAAACTCCGGCCAACCGTTTGCCTATACACTCAATACTAAATGTAGGTCAAACACTATCAACAAATACTTTTTAGTTTTTAACCCTTTGCACTCAGGCTAAAAGAGGAGAGACACATTAAAGAGGATTTAAATGGTCAATATTAATTGGTATTTTTTTAGCAAACTTTTGATTTCCACACTTTATTTCCATCAAATTTGCATCCTATCCATTGCCTTTGCCTTCTAGCAAGGTATTTAAATTATATATAATTTTGCATAATTGAATAAACTATATATAATTGATAATTGATGACTCGTGCTTATAATAAGAAAATAAAGAAGATAATAAATTTTTATTATGAGATAAAATTGAATGCGTACGTATCGTTTTAATAAATATTATTAATTAGGACTAATATATGATTCTTTTGGAGTGGATTAATTCTGATTCCCGGCAGGGCGTCATCAATTTAATTTATGTTGATGGGTCAACTCCGAATTTGATTCATCCAGTTGTCCTCGATCTGTAAATTGAAGTACGGCTACAAAATTGTTTAGAGTTAAGTATATTCCTCACATTTTAATTTAAAGTATTAACACATTTTGCTTCATCTATCTTAAATATAATGTTAAAATTAACACTAAAGCTATATATTTTTTTTTTGACAAGAATAATGATTAGAAAGTTAACATAAATTAATTATTAGCAACTAATTCTCAGACCGAGTAAACATTCCACCTCCTCAAATGAGACGCGCGACTATCAAACTGCTTTTTGGTGGAATTCACGACAGTGGTGGAGTTTGAAGTTCTGACCTCCTCACCCAAACACTTAAAGTTTGAGGTCGAACTATTGAGTCTAAAAACCCGGTTCCTAAAGCATCTTATCTTATGGTCGTGTGCCCAAATCAGATGGCTATGAGTTGATGGCTATGAGTTGACCACATTGCCTCTTCTTTTTTCATTTGGTAATTAAGGGAAGACATTACAAACAGTCCATCTTTATATGTGCGAGTATTAAATATACAATATATGTTTTTAAATCATGAGATGTCCTCATCCCATTTTACTAAACCTTTTCCCGTGTGTTTGAATATTTGAACATGAAACTTCATTAGATCATCATGTCCTGCATAATTTTGAAACATGAGATTCATATAAGAAATTAACCAAAAAAAAAAAACTTGTAAAATACTTAAGATTTTACTGTCTTCAATTATCTTTAAATTACCAACGATTTAAATAATTCAGTGGTAATCTCTTTTCATTAAAAATAAGATATCTTAAATTTGAATCGTGTGAAATGCATGTAAGATAAAAAATAAAAAAAATTATTTTTTATTGTATAACTAATATAAAAAATATATATATCATTGAACTAATTAACTCATGGAAAATATGTTAAAAGGAGGTGAGACAAGGATTATTGTAGATTTTCTTTTCTTTTTTTGATCAGCGGGATTATTGTAGATTTAAGCTTTTGGAGGTTTTAGTGGCATTGCTTTATGGGAAAACAAGGCGCATCCAAGCGTTTTCTTTGACATTTCCCTTCCTCGGTTTATATCAAAGCATTTAACTTGGATTTTCAAGACTATCTTTCTT
>BPVZ01000007.1:2275694-2292256 GCA_020521535.1 Rubroshorea leprosula
GGAAAACAAATTAAAATGAATTTGAATAAAGTCTAATACAAAAATGTTTTGTAACACGGTATAACTATACCAAAAAAAAATTAAAATTTATTAAATTTATAATGTTAACTAGTGAAAAAATTTGAACCAATCCTTTAGATTTAATAGTTTGTTCTTAATTCTAAATGTTTAAATTGAGTTAAATAAGAATTCAACTTTTATTAATTACTTAAAAAAAACTCTTCTTCCCCATAATTTTTCATGTTCAAAAAAAAAAAAAAAAAAAAAAACTAGTGAAAAAATTTTGTGAAGCTAGACAAATAAACATTTACCACCTCCCCCGACTACACACCTCACTTGCAAATCTATAAACAAATCCTCCCCAAGATTCCAATCGTCCTAATTCATGTATTAATAATTAATTCATCTCTCTCAATTCCCGTGTGTTGACTATCGATTTTAGTTAATCCTTTTTCTTTTTCTTTTTTTTTTGAAAACGTAAATACACCTCTTCTCTTTTAATAGGCCAATTTGCAAAAAGTATTAGTAGAGGATGACTATCTTCTCGTTTCGATTTCACTACTAAAGCCAATCTTCGTTTTTGCAATTTCTTCTCATTTTGAGAATCAAGTCTTGAGATTTTTTTTTTTTTCTTCTGGGCCTGAATTCTTTTTCAACATGGATGAGGTTGAGATTCCTGCACATTTTCTCTGTCCGATTTCGCTTCAACTAATGAGAGATCCGGTGGTAGTGGCCACCGGAATAACATACGATCGAGACAACATAGAGAAGTGGCTGTTTTATTGCAAGAACAAAACATGTCCTGTAACGAAACAGGTTTTGTCTGATTCGGATCTCACTCCAAACCACACCCTCCGTCGCTTGATCCAATCTTGGTGCACCCTCAACGCCTCCCATGGAATTGAAATAATCCCTACACCAAAGCTTCCAGTCAACAAAACCCAGATTGTAAAACTCCTCATCAAAGACGCAGAAAAGTTCCTTGATCATAACATGCAGCTTAAATGTTTGAGAAAACTGAAATCAATCACCCTTGAAGGCGAAAGAAGCAGCAGCTGCCTTGAATCTGCGGGCGCAGTAGAGTTCTTGGTTTCGATCATTAAGAGCAATAATCATTCCATCTCACAAGAGCTTAATGATTCTTTGTCGGATGAGTTTATGAAGGCCAGCGATGAGGCATTGAGCATTCTTAATCAACTCCAGATATCCGATTGTTGCCTGAGGAAAATTATCAACTATGACTGCGGTTTTGTGGAGGCCTTAGTTGGAGTCTTGAAGCAAGGAAACTACCAATCTCGAGCATATGCGACAATGCTATTGAAGAACGCATTTAAGGTGGCAGATTCAATCCAATTGACCAGCACCACAAGGGAATTCTTTGCAGAAATTGTTCGTGTTCTACGTGATCAGATCTCGCAGCAAGCCTCCAAGGCGGCATTGAAGATCCTTATACAACTCTGTACTCCTCGGAGCAGGAACAGGATCAAGGCGGTTGAAGGCGGCGCGGTCATGGTCCTCATAGAGCTCATTCTAGAAGCATCCGAGAACAGAGCTTGTGAGCTGAAGTTGATCTTATTAGATCAGCTGTGCAGGAGTGCGGAGGGACGGGCGGAGCTGTTGAAGCACGGGGCGGGGCTAGCGGTGGTGTCGAAGAAGATACTGAGGGTTTCTCGAGTGGCAAGTGACAGTGCGGTGAAGATTCTCTGTTATATATGCAAGTTCTCTACAACTTGTAGGGTTGTTCAGGAGATGTTGGAGGTGGGGGTTGTGGCGAAGTTGTGTTTGGTGCTTCAGGTGGATTGTAGTTACAAGACAAAGGAGAGGGCGAGGAAGATTCTCCGGCTGCATTCTAAGGTCTGGAGGAATTCTTCCTGTATTCCTTCACATTTGTTGGCTTCTTATCCATCTTCTTAGATTTTCTGTAGATATATGAGAGGAAATTTTGGGATGGGAAAATTAATTAATCAATCCTCATTTGCATGCGTTAAAAGTGGATCCAATATCAAAATGTGCATGTAAGGGGCATGAAATTGTTGTCCTTGGAGTTCTTGATTATGTTCATTTCAGACGAATAAATATTACACTAAACTCTCTATTTACATCATATTTATTATTTTTTTTACAATTAACACTTTTCATAATTTTTATTTTTGATTAACTTCCTTCATAATTTGAAATTTATAAAAAAAAAAAAAAATTAAATTACCAAAAAAATGAGTCTAAATAAGTGATTTAATCATTAATTTTTGACTTTTTTTCTGAATTTTTAAATTATAAAGAGTATTAATTAAAAATAAAAATTCACACATGACCCTTCGAATCAATTAACAGTCTGTCAACTTGAGATGCATTCCTCTTCTTGCATGAAACCTGCCCTTGACAACTTGATAAAAAATAAATAAATAATTCATAAAAATATTGCTAAAATATAAATATAGTGTACACCCATAGTTTTCGGTCGCACTTTTTGGGGAAAATGTACAGAGGGAAATAAATGCTTTGCACGAATATTAAGCAACTGCAAATTTGAAGACTTGCAATTTCAAGGATTTCAGATACATGATTACACTATTTCAGAAAAAAAAGTTACATGATTGTACTGGACTAACATGTAGAGGTGTATGTGATGAGAATATAAGATCATAAATATATATAAATGTTAAGACTCATCATAACTACTCTAATCATGAATTAGAATAACAGCAGAACGATATGTATTATCCATTATGCAAAGAGACTGTAAGAGAGTCATGCTTTTGCTGATTTCAGATATCCATTTTGTTGTGATTTGCACATGATTAAACATGGTAGGTGATTTGCACATGATTAAACATGGTAGGTGATTTGCACATGATTAAACATGATAGGTGATTTGCAAAAGGTTAAAGCCAACTATAGTCCTCGTACTTTGTGAAAACGTTCATTATCATCCCTCTATAATGAAATATTCAATATCGTCCCTCTACTTTCCTTATAGTATAAATGTCATCTCTCTACTACACTTTTTTTTGTTAAATACCCTTTTTGGTCCCTCTACTATTGAAAAAAACCCTTTTTGATCCTTATTGTTTAAAATCTGATCTATTTTTAGTCCATTCATTAAATTTTTGCTCATGTGGCTCGTTAATTAACAAAATCAATTGACGTGGAAATTACATGGATAAAATATAAATACATATAAGCACTTTATATGAATATTTTAAGCCACTAATACAAATTAAAAATTTTACTTCCTAATTCATGAATTAAAACATAATTAACTTTAATTTCTTCATCTTCTTCTTTCTCTTCATCCTTATCCTCCTTCTCATCCTCAGCATCATCTTCACCATTCTCTTTGCCATCTTTTTGAGTTGGGGAACGCAAATCTGGGTTCCACAAAGAACCCAACTTCTGGGTTTCACAAAGAACCCAACTTCTGGGTTTCAACCTTTTTTTTTCTTTAACGTATCTATCTTCCATAAAAAGAACCGAATGAAACTAAAGTTTCATGTTCAATTTTGAATTTGAGACGTTAAGTTCTCTACAGGTGATAATAAGTTTATTTTGTTGTGGTCATGTTGCTATTAACTTCACAACTTGGTTTATCCATGACCTAGGTTCAACTAGAAGAAAGAGTTGAAAATCTGAAATTAGTGAATGAGTAAGGTCGTTCTCCTTTCCAGAAAAAAAGTTAGAGTTTACAATATTGAAAAATCATTTTAATTAGTAATTAATTTTTATTTTTATCAATGAAAATTTTCCTATGAATTCTCAATTATATCTTGATCAATTTCACATATAAAGGATTGATCATAAACAAAAAACAAGAATTTTGAAAGATGGAAGATGATATCTGAGGAGGGAATTTGAGAAAAATGGAGAATTTTAGAATGTGGGTCTCATCATTTAAGGTTTTTTTTTTTGTTTTCAGGCAAGGAGAGTGACATGGAGGGGTATTATTAAGTCCACGTAGGCACTTTTATACTATGTAATAGCCATGTAAGATGTTTCTATTAAGATAACGTACCACATGAGCAAAAATTTAATGGAGGGATCAGAAAGGGATCGGATTTTAAACAGTAAGAACCATAAAGGGGATTTTTTCGATATAGGGACCAAAAATTGGCTTTTTTCAATAGTAGAGAGACAAAAAAAGGGGTATTTAACCTTCTTTTTTTTTGTTTGATGTCACCTTTAATTAGATGCCATCCACATTTTCACTAACTTTGACAATTAATTATCCAATAGTCAAACATTCAACTTTTGTTTATTAATTTTTTGTCCATCTAATGGGGCTAATGAGACCTTTTTTTTTTTTTTTTGGTTCTATATTACTCTTTCTGGCTTTAATTTGTTATTGGAACTATCAATAAGCTAATAGAGGATATGTCACAACAAAAAAATGATAACAAAGGAATTGGTGCAAATAGGCAGCAAAAAAAATTTTGTTCCCACTTGGTGTCATCACGTGAGTGGATATTTTAACCCACTCTTTGCTTATTTCTCAAATTATGAAAAGCTCAATGTACAAGAATCACATAGTACAAAATACAGGAATCTCTAAAAAGGTAAAGACATTGTGCCTAAAGCAAGCAAATTGTCAAGGATTGTGAAGTCTTTCAAAAGGTAATAATCAATCAACTGATAATCTACGTTTGAATAATTTTTTGGGTTAGGTTTCAATAACCATAGTAGAATTTGTTGAGTTATTCTTTCTGAGATATGGTCCCAAATGCTTGTAGGTCTTATGAAACGACTGATTGTACTAAATATGATATATACCTAAACTATGGGGGCACATTTATTAGGAACCCAACGCTTTGGTATTTTTGTGGTACTTTTCATAGCATATGAGTCAAACCAAGTAGTTGTCAACCTACTACTTTTAAATAGAAATTACAAGGGTTAAACATAGACATAGTTGACTTGATGAGGATGGCCTTGTGTTAATTGTTTTTTGATGAGTCAATTGATGATATGTTCCAACTACTAATGTTTAATGTGTATATAGATATGTATGTTGAACATGAATACCAAATTCAAAAACATGTGACAAATGGCGGGCCCTCCCATGGAAATAATGGTTCAGTGAATGATGCTGTAATGGTTGGTGAGACAATGGCATTTAATGTAGATTGCCATACATTAAGGATTCAAGTTGATTTAGCGGACGAAAATGCTTTAGGTTATGTTACCCAAGAATAACAAATAGTTGTAGAACATAATAGAATTTCGGAGATGCAAATGGAAGAATTGAAGAAGATTTGCTAAGTGGTAATGAGTACATTGATTTTCCTTGGTTGACCTACAATGAGGATGAGGAATGGCAATTTGCAAGGAATCAATGTAAGGATACTCTTAAGTTATATAGAGATGCTATTGGAATAGAAGAGGCTTTCGTTGATCTAAGTGAAGCATATGTTGAGGAAGGAGTTGGTAATTCAATTCAATTGATTCTAATGATGAGGTTAGTTTTGTTACAACTAGTGATGATAGTGAGGTAGAAGAAGCAAGAAAAAGGCATTCACTGAACAAGGTGTTTGATGAATCAACAATCATTCCACAATTTGAATAAGGACGATATTTTTGAGCAAGAAGCAGTTTAGAGATGCAGTTCTTACACAAGCTATTTAAGTGCGAAGAAAGACAGTGTTGAAGAAAAATGATAAAACAAGAGTCAAGGCTATATGTGCAAGTTAGAGGTGCAATTAGACTTTGCTACTTTGAATGGTAGGACAAGAAGTTGGATGATAAAGACATACAAGGATGAGCATACTTGCAAATATAGTTTGAACAATAGAAGGGTTTGATTAAGGACTATAGTTAGACAGTTCATTAAGACGAGGTATTTTAGCTACTAAAGCAACCCAAATTAATATCTGACAATCAATTAAAAAAGAAATACATCTTGAAATCACAATAAGTCAAGTTAGAAGGGCAAAACAACTTATTATCAAAGAGTTTGAAGGCAATTGTGACAAGGAATATAGTAGGTTATATGATTATAGATTGGAACCTTTGAAGAAGAATCCCAACTCTATAGTTGCACTTGATGCAAGAAGGCCTACATTAGATTCTACACCAATGTTCTTAAGATTCTATTTATGCTTTGTTGCATTGAGGGAAGGATTTATAGTTGGTTGTAGACCAATAATCGGTCTAGATGGTGCATTTCTCAAAGGTCTTTACAGGGGTCAATTACTATCAACCATTAAAAGGATGCAAATTATCAAATGCGTCTGATTGCTTGGGCCATTGTCGAGAGCGAAAGCACAAGCACATGGACATGGTTCTTGAAGTATTTGAATTTTGATCTCAAAATTGGTGATAGATAGTATTTCACCTTTATATCTAATTAGCAAAAGGTAATTTTAAGTGTTATATGTTATTTTTTGATTAATTTTTAATGCTTGGGAAAATAGTAGCCATTTTCCTTTATTTTATAGGACCTAATTAATGCAATCTAGAAATTGTTCCCTAAAGCACATCATAGAAGGTGTGCAAGGCATATTTATGCAAATTTTAGAAAGGATCACAAAGTAAGGCACTGCAAAGATGGTTTTGGATCACTACAAAAACCATAAATGAAGTAGAATTTAGGAGGAGCCTAGAATAGATCAATAAATTGAAGCATGTAGCAAAAGAGAGACTAATGAAGCTGGACCCCAAATTTTGGTGCAAAGCCTTCTTTAATATTGATGCAAAATGTGATGCGGTGACAATAATATGAGTGAAACTTTCAATGGTTTCATTCTAGATGCAAGGCATAAGGGACCTCTCTCACTACTAGAGGATCTTAAAAGAAAGTGGAACAAAAAGGAATATTGAAAAAGTTGGAATTTGCTGACAAAAAGTTTAAAGGTCAATTTAATCCAAAGATTTGCAAAGAGATTAAAGAACACAAAAATAAAATGACAAGATGCCATATCAAATCACAAGCAAGATGGCATTATGAAGTAGAAGAACAACTATATTCTTTTCTAGTCAATGTTCATGAGTGTAATTGTAGTTGTAAAGTTTGGCAACTCAATGGTATTCTTTGCCGGCATAGAATGCTTGTTATCCAACATAGGGGTAAGGACTATGAAGATTATGTGCACCCATGTTATAAAAATGGAGCGGCTAGCCCATTTTGCCTAAAAATTACAAAGTTTGGCTTCTTGGACATGTATGTTACTGTTCATTTATTAATGGCATTTTAAAGGGTTTTTTTTATTTTATTCTCTTAGAACACAAATAAAAGTGTAATAAATATATCTTTTAATTAATTTTTATTGAAAGTATAAATATTAACTTCAGTTTAATCAATTAACCAATTAAAGTAATTTACATGTCATTAATGTTAAAATATATATCAATTTTTATAATTTTTTATGTGAATTAATTATAAAAAGTGTATTTATTATATATTTAACTTTTACCAAGGCACATGTTAGATAATCTCTTTTTAAAAAAACAATTATGATACCCCTAAATTAGTTTTATGTAGTTTTAAATTAATTCCTTTATAAATAGTTTTAAATGCACACTTTCGTATTAATTTAATATATTTTTATTTTTGTGATTTTTCAAGAGCTTATGGACTCCCTAAATCCAATAATAATAAATAAATAAATAAATAACTAATTTTGCAATTCTGGCAAAGGCATGTAATCTAATTTCGATCCCTAAAAATCAACATTAATTAAATATTGGTCAACAGAAGGAATTGAACGTAATTCGTCCTTAATCAGGTGATTCCATCGGTGAAAAAGAGAGAGAGAGAGATTAATGCATTGGACTTGAATACCATCGCTCGCTCTCTCTCAACAATTACAGAGAGCGCGGCCCCAGAATCCCAGGCGTGATTCACATTTCAAGCATTGAGCAATGCATGCATATGTGTTGTACAACGCAAAAAAAATAAAAGTTTATTTTGAATGTCAAATGTTTGAATGAATGTCGGCGACGGCTAAGGTAGTCAATTAAAAACAGGAAACTTCCACCAAAAAGGACAATTATATGCTCACGTTCTTTGAATTCTCAAAGTCAAACTTTCCTGCTCCTAGGACACATCACTAATACAAGACTAAGAGGAGATAAGATAAGAAAAAACCATATTACTTGTTGACAATAACAAATAAAAACAATATCAATACTTTATTAATCTAAATACAAAGTATTCAATCAACGTTGAGTAACTTACTGGTCATCTTCTTTAATTGAAAATAAAAAATTTTAAATTTGAATAGCATGACATGTGGATGAAATAAAATAAAGAATAAAAGATAGCTGTCTCTAATTATACAATCAAGATAAAAAATATATATATATATATAAAGGGTTCAATTTTATTTAAATAAAATTTTTAATTTGAGTTTTATAAATAAAAAAAATATATTAAAAGAGTTTTTTTTAACAAGATTTTATATAACTTATTCTAAATTAATCAAAATTTTATATAATTTTTAGACAATGACGGATTAATACACACAAAAAATAAAAAATAAAAACAATTCAAATAAATATGAATTAAATTCATCTGAATTGTATAAATAAACTTACATTTTATCAAAATTATTATCCTTTAATGAAAGAAAAGAAAATGATTCACCAACTATCTTATTTTATAAGGATCTCATCATAATAATTGTAATTAATTCTTTTTACCTTGTAAACATGTGAACTATGTACAACTTATCTATTTACATGTAATTAAGACTTAAATTATATAAAATTGTATCTGTATCAATTTTATAAGGAAGGAAAGAACACTAATTTCGTGAAATTCATCCCTTAGGGGTGCACGGCTGTAGATTTCCAAATCCTGTTGTATAGCTTATACAACGATGTGTGTTTGAAAAAAAAAAAAAAAAATTCACCATATCCTAGTGCTATCTCTGGTACCTTGTTAAGAGATAAACAGCAATACAAGGAGAATCGTTCCAAACACTAGAATGCAGCCTCAGAGTTTCCCTGGCTCTCTCTTTCAAATGGGCAGCACAGTCTGCCTGAATCACCATGCACAGCTTCGTTACAGCTGCGACTGTCAACATTTCCAAAAGAACTTCATCTGTTGCAGAAAACATCGAGATTGATGAGAGTATCTGAACTCCTCGTTCATCCACAGCTGGAGAAACTCTAAGGATCCTTTTGGACACCATTGCTATGCCACCAGCATGGCTTAGAAATTGAGCTCTCCCTTCCGCACATGAACACAATTTGGCCAGGAGATTGAATATGAGTTCAGACATGTTCTTGTCGGGTTTTTCTAGCTCGAGTTCAATGAGTTGGAACACTGTATTGTCCTCCACAATCTTCAATCTGTTTCTCCCCCAAGGACATGCCTCCGCTAATATTTGCAAGGCTGATTTGGTAGCTTGCTGAGAGATTCTCTTCCTAAGGAACCCTGTAATTTCTTTGAAAAACTCTGGTTTCAATCTTTCCAGGAGTCTTGTCTTTGCAACTTCCATCACCTGCTTCAACACCAGCAATGCTTTCGTCTTCACAACAACTTGATCACTTCCAATTTCAGATAATCGAAGAACCCATGTTAATGAATCAATGAAATCATGGTTTTCATTCACAAGACCTTTAATTTCGTCCGATTGAGACCAAGTGAGATGAAGAATACTCAAAGCTTCCTCAAGAACAGAGATCACTCTGCCTTCCTTGAAACACCTTATCATGAACAAAGCCATACCCTTAGCAACGCCAGCTCCCTCCATGCATTTCCTGTTCCTCTCATTCTCCTTGGCTAAAGCTTCCAGCTTTTTCACAGCAATTACACACAAGTGATCAACCCCAAGATCTCCAATAAGTCCAAGAACGTGACTCTTTTTGAGAGGAGATTTGGGTGTTGGAATTGTGTCAATCCCATACTTGGCATTTGCAATACACCACGCCTGGATTAGCCTTAGCAGGGTATGGTTTGGTGTCAAATCAGTGTCTCTTGGCAGCGGCTGCTTCGTCACGGGGCACGTCGTTTTCTTGGCCGTCTTCAACCATTGTTCTATGCTTTCACGGTCATATGTAATCCCGGTCAACACCGTAACAGGGTCCTTCATGATCTGAAGAGATACAGGACAGAGGAAATATTGAGGTACTTCAATTTCTTCCATTGATAAAATCCTCCAAGAAAAAAACCAAAAAAAGACAGGGGAAACTTTAGAAATGTGAGTGTAAATTGAGATATGGTGAGAGAAAAGAGCATATCTTATAAATAAGGTATTGGATGAGGGATAATATTGCAGGTAAATTAAATGTGCGATTCTTTTCTCCACGGTCATACTTTCCATGGTCAACCCACGAGGAGAGTAACCTATTAATCACATTGGAAAGTTTTTTTCTTCTCTAGTTTGTTGACTGCCACATGACAGTGATTTAGTGGTGCGTTTGGGGCGTACAAGACAAGGTGGACCCAGGTGGGTCGAAAAGGGGAAGTCTGCTGAGGTTAGTGGAATCTTCTGGGACACTTTCAAAGATAAAATGAGGAAAGATTGTGGCAATTGGAACAACAATTTGTTTTGAGAAAGATTACCAAACCCCAATTGCAAGAATACAGTGAATTCATTGCATAAATCTCATGTTAACGATTTTTTCGTACTGAATTTAAATTCTCTTTGTTATACGTAGTGTTTCTGTTACCTTATCTTATTGCCAATCAATTTTTGTGTTTCTTTGGGGGCTAGGTAATACGATTCATGCATGAGGAAAAAAAAAATAAATAAATAAAAAAACTCAAGCATGAATTTGTTTTATGAAACTCTATTTTATGATTTGAATTACATTAACTTGTAAAATAAAAATTATTGGATAAAAAAAGCGTTTAATATCAAAAGTTTAATCCTTATTTAATAGTTATTATTATGTAATTTAATATGATATAAATTATACGACACTTTTTAATTGTTTTATCGACATTGTATTATATCATTACATAAGTACTAGATGAGAAATTTCCACAAAAGAAGACTGAAGAACGTTACTAGTGTAAAACCATGAAAATCGATGGGCATAATTGATGGCGGAATTCTTAGCAGGCAACTTTGAAATTGCAGGCTGGTAGCTGTCGTCTTTGCCATTATAAATTCCTGACTGAATTGCATCCATAGTTTCTTTGCATTTCCACGGTGTATTAATGACAGGCTCCTCCACTCCACATCATTCTTTTGTGTCATTGAATGAGTTTAATCTTTTATATTAAAGGGTCTTAGTTCAAATCTTAAAAGAGATAGGTGAGATATGGAAAAAGCATAAGATTTTCTTTATTATATAATTATTTTTTAATATACTGAACTATCAGCTCCTTTATTTTTGTTTAGTTTGGCTAGTCACATGTTTTAAGTTAGTTTATGCAAACTACTACCTTCTAATTTGATTGTAAACATGCATTTAGTTGTGCATATATTGATATGGCCCATTTAGGGTCTTTGCTTTTTTTTATTAAATTTATTTCTTATCTATTTGTTAACTTTATTTGAATTGAATATCGTAATTGAGGTGATTTTATTACTAATATGAAATGCTTTTACATTCTTATAACAAAAGTTTGAATCTATGTTTCTCTTCTAATTATCTTTTCTCCACAAACTTGAACCACTTGATCTACTATATTAAAAAAAAAAAATCTCTTTATTTGCTTTTTTCCCTTCTAATACTAATATTTATTCACACGAAAAAAAAGGAAAAAATTATATCACTTGGATCATACTATATAGTTTTACCAAATAAATATGATGTATTTATGTTGCCAACCAGGGCTAAAACCAATTTTTAGCCCCTCACTTTATAAAAATTAGTAAATTTTAACCTCTAACCTTATAATATAACATTTTTTGCCTTTTTACCTTACAAAGTTGTAAGTTTTAACCCATCACCTTATATTATGATATTTTTAGCATCTTATATGTACGAATTGAAGAAAATAACCCTTATTTAACATCAAATTATAATATTCTATTCATTCTGTTAGCTGATTGTCAATTATGTTAGTTGATTGTTAGCATCCGTTACCATTTTGTTAATGAAACTAACAAATTAAATTGAATTTAAATTTCATGTATTTTTATAACAGAATGCTAACGATTGTTAACGGTCAATTAACAGAAATAACAAAACGTTATAACTTGATATTAGGTAAATGTTATTTTCTTTAATTCATATCGATAAGGGTCTAAAAGTATCATAATATAAGGTAAGAGGTTAAAATCTACTAATTTTGTAAGGTAAGGAGTTAAAACTTATCAACTTTATAAGATAAAGGGTTAAACTGTTATGTTATAAAATGAGGTATTAAAACCTACCAATTTTGTAAGGTGAGAGACTAAATGTTGGTTTTTGCCACCAACCAATAACTCTGTGGATTATTTTCACAAAAGGGAAAAAGACTCTGTTGACCTTGAGTATGGGCTTAACTAACCAACAACAGAAACGTTCTTACAACGACTTATGTTAATAATATTGCGAAAGTTGTTGCAGAGGCTATGGAAACAAAATAAATATTTCCTTCAAATAGAATGACACACCAAGCAACACTTCCCAGTCAAAGAATCCAAATTCGTTGCGTTTGAATAAGAACATCAATTTTATTTTTGTCAATAATAAAGACAATAATAAAAGACAAGATTGCCTTCAAAAGTCATGATTCAAAGTGGAAACATGAGTTATGTGATATACAAAGTGATTCTTCGTATAAAATGGTATGTAAAGCTGGAAATTTTGACAAAAGTTCTTGAATTTATTTTAGATTTATAATTATACATCTAAACTTTTATTAAAATAAATAAACTTCTAAATTTGATAATTTAGATAATTTAATCTTTTTTATTTACAATGGACTCAATACCTATTTTTAACACATCATTACCTATGTTGTTTTTGTTTGCGCAAATAAAATACAAATGGGCATTAAATTAATTATAAACAAAAAAAAAAAACTTATATTACCTAAATTATCAAGTTTAAAAACTTATTCATTTCAATAACAAAAAATTTTTACATAATCACTTGATAGTTTAAAGTAAAAAGGTTTTATACGAGTTTTTCCTTCTGATTTTAGTTCTTCAAAGCTTGGCCTCTCGCAATTTTCATCAGCATGAGAAAACAATGGTCCCCAAATTCAATTGATGACAAGAACATGCAACCTCTACTTTAATCCCAACTTTTTCCCCTCCCTTTTTCCATTCTAGAAATTTCTGGAAATGCAGAATATTTCATACCAAAAGTCCAACGTCCATCATACAACAGAATTCAAATCCCTAAGGAAACGAAAGAGGGACCAATACAGGGAGGGAAAAGTGTATGTATTTTCCTAGGTGCAGCATGGGGACTAGTCTTGTCTCTTCTATCTTTTTGGCCAGAAATAAGATGTAACTTAATCGAATTAGTCATACTTAAATAGACAATAAGGGAGGGCCATCTCAATCAATCGGCACCCCAGGCATCATCTCTCATTTTTTGCCTTGTAACTATTCTATTCCTTCGGGCTTCTTCCTGGTTTCTTAATTCTCTAGACCCAAAAGTTGATGGTAACTTCAGTCCCATACTCTGAGCAATCAGCCTCTGGGCAGTTCTAGCTGATGTCTGTGGCCTTGCGCGAGGAGGTTCAAGATCTGAAAAATGAAAAGCCTATAGTTTGAGCATCATCAAAAGATATTATAAAGTGCATTACTTTATGGTTGAGAGATATGATAAATAATATTTTACCTTTAATATTTCCTAGTGAGATTTCCCTAATGTAATAAATATTTAAAACAAGAGTACTTAATGCAATACGATTTACCTCTTGCTGCAATTGAATGTAAAAGCTCATCATCCCCATCAAGTATGCGTACTGTGAATGGGCACAGAACAGAGTTGCGTGCTTCAAGTGCTGCATTCAAATTTTGAGATCATAAGTCAGTTAAACAATGCAAATAAAAGGTCACATTAAGCACATGCAGGAGGGAAAAGCAAGATGGTAGCAAACTGCTGTAGTTTGGAATTTACCAATTGATGGTGTTCGAAATACTGCAAGAGCTGTTGTATCATTGACCCAGCGAATTACCACTCCATGGTCTCTAAAGCCCTCAAAGAGCTTCTCTAGATCTGTTGTCCTAGTACTTGGTGAAAAGTCAGCCAGAACAAGAACATGACGGGTACCATATTTTGCTGAATTTCACAAGAATAAATTCGCAGGTCAGCAAAAGCCAAAGGGATGTTACTTAAGATACTGCTAATAATGATAAAGAATAAATTTTTTGTAACATATTGGAAATTGGAATGAATATATCATATGCAATAGGAATAAACGAAAATAAAATTGTAAGATAAATTCTGCCACCTGAATCTCATTGTTACTACATTTACTCCAATCCTAAAGAGAAAATCTGCATACATAACACAATTACGAATACTTTTGCATTGACTAGAGGTTCTCTTCAGCATTTACTCAGACAAATGCAAGATAGCAGTACTTTCATCTTTTAAGGCTGCTTGGCATAAATATTCTAATACTCAAGGCTAATGGAAAAAGGACAAAAGCATGAAGGGACTAGTGGTGTAACTTCTTTTTGAGGGATAACTAGCAATTTTCACAGCCTAAATAATGAGATGAAATGAAAAAATGTGAGACAAAAAAAGGGCAGTTTAAGACTTTTAGGTTCACTTAAGATCATCAAAGTAAAACTTCTTACTTGGTCTTCAGCCCTTAGAAGCAATTGATTATAGTTAACTTAAAAATGGACATGCAAATTCAGCAAAATGTTCGCAAAATATACTGTGGATTAAGAGACAGAAAGGCATACGTTGCAGTGATTCTGCCTTTTTCTCTGAACTGAGGCAAGAATCCTCATCCTCTGGGTCATTGGAAAGAGATCTATCAGATAGTCGATCACTATACAGCTCATCCTTATTGTAAGAGAATGTTCCCCTTCCCCGTCGCTTAGGGGCTTGAACTTTGCCATCTTCCAATGAGAGATTTGATACTCCAGGCGAGCACTCCGAGGAAAGTAATTCATTTGGTTCACGATCAGCAATAGCTTCCCAATCTGCAATTTCATACACCATTGTTCAAAACACAATCATCTTAGCAGTAAATCTGAGAAATAAAAAAAATGAAATCAATTTCAACTGCCCATGCTAACAGCAAACAACCGGGTATTTTGTATTTGTACAAGGAGGCTAGGTACTTTAAATCAGTATGATCAGCTCTTGGGAAATGCTTGTATCCATTAAAGTCCTTGGCACATTAGAAAAATGAAATTACTAAAGCTTTTCTACTTCTAAAGTTTTTCTTAGATAACATTCATGCATAAGCAATGGAAAGAATGGAAAATACAGATAAATGCCTTCCCAAGCTAAGCATGAGCTCTAATGAAATATTGAAGCTCGGATATGCATTCCTCAATCAAAAAAGTTGAGAAATAAACCTCTCCTTGCTAATCACAATACAAAATGGAAGCAATTGTTCATAAAGGAGATACAAAGAACAGAGTGATATATAATGGCATAATTTGGCTCCATCATACAAGATAATTCAGAAGAATAAAGCATTGCAAGAAAAACCAACCATCATCTGAAGATGATTTGCAAGGCGAATCCTCTTCAATTGTTTTTGTTGACTTCTCAGGATTCCCTTCAGGAACAAACAATGCAATTATTTCTTAGAACATAATCATAGAATTGAGCAAAATAAATAACATAAAGCACACAAATTTGCTCTAACCGTGACAGATCATGCTACTGCATTATACAGGATGAAAATTGACACGTGAAGAACTCAAATTTCAAAGATGAATAGTAAAAGATACGCACCATCAGGCCGAGGTTTATCGCGCACTGAATTTTTTCCAGCCGAAGCAACGCCTGGGGACAACAAGCAATCTTCCTTCGAATCATTCTTTGTCTCACTGAAATCAAATCCAGTGTGGAAAATCAAAATAAAAGACGAAGAATACATCTTCGAGAGCTTCTCTAAAGCCTTCAAAATCCTCTTTTTTTTTTCTCGGGAACCAAACGGGATAGTAAAAAGATGAAGGACCAGGAAACAATACCGAGAAGACTGAGAGCGTTCTCTGATGAGAGATGCGCGAGTGCGAAGCTCGTCGGACTTGAGAGAGAAACCTATGGAGGAGTAGAGATTGGCCAAGTCGCAGAGAGCAGAAGCCAATTGGAGATCCAACGCCGTCGTTTCGGCGGAGTCGTCACCGACTTGGAGCTTGGAAATTAGGTTCTCGAGGGAGGAGATAGCGCCCTGCGTGTCTCCCGCCGCCACCAGATCCTCCACTGCCTCGCTCCAATTCGCTGCTTCTTCTCCTTCCTCCATCTTTGATTCTCCCTCACGGCTTCTGATTTTCCTAAACTCTGCTGAAACTTGCTTCGTAGTTCCGAGTGGTCACGGCTCGAGGTTTAAAATTTACAAACTATTAGGAAGTGATTTTTGCATAATTTTTTTTGTCTCTTTTTTTTTTTAATTTAGTGTTTTCGATCGGTTTTTTTTATTGCGTGATTTTCGTAATTATATGTATTTATTTATTTAATAATATATAAAAATTATTAAAAAAATAAAAAAATTATTTTTATAACTTCGTCCATGAAAAAAAATATGGGTTTAGATAACA
>BPVZ01000007.1:2306418-2321588 GCA_020521535.1 Rubroshorea leprosula
TTTTGCCGTCTATTAAATAAAAGTTGGAAAAATGAGTTCAACGAAGAAAAAATTCACAATATTTTTGTCATATGTGAAGACAGAATGAGGAAGGACAATCCAAATTGGATTCAGGAAAAGACACTTACTAATTGGGCATGTATACATAGTCAAGATTCTCTCACTTAACCTGTCCCATTGTGGGTTTTATCACTTCTCCTAATTCAATCTTCAACCTGTCTTTTATGGCATATTGACTCAAATCAGCCCTCCAACAAGTGATATAAGTGGGAAGGGATGGTGGTGGACCTAGTGGTGGCGCTTCCACAGTCCACACTTACCCATTTTCCCACTTCAATTTAGATAAAGTAAAAAACTTTGAGTTTTTTATTTTTAATTTTTTGGATTTTAGAAGTTGGTAATCTTTTGTAGGGTCATTTTCAATTTCACTTTAGACCCCACTTTGTATTATTTGCCATTCCTTATTTTTTTCCCCCTCAATTCCAAGGTGTTTCAAGATGTTTTAGGTTTTTTTTTTTTTTTTTTTTGAACAATTTACAATTTGAGGATTAAGAGAAGGAGATTTTTTAAAACGTTAATAGAACTTGAAACCCCGACCAATTAATTTCGATTGTCTTAAAGTTTAAGAACGAATTACTTGAATCCGAAAACCAGATTCAAGATATTTTAGGGTTTTGGTTATTGGGTCGGTGTGTAAGTCAACTGTTGATCAAAACATTCTCATGAACAAAACAGGAAAAGGGGTATGAACATTTAGAAATTCAACGACTTTGCTTCTAATTTTTCTAATTTTCTTTCTTTTCAACCTGACTTCGCTATCACATTGTTTTCCTTTATAACAATTTGGTTCAAATGACTTATTTTAGCAGAAATCAAGGTAAAGTTAAAAGGACATTATGAAAATCTTATCTTGCTTATCATTATAATTTAGTTTTATCGTGGTAAATAGTTTGAAACTCAATCATTTAAAGGAAAACACATTATTTTCGCATGGAGGTGGGAAGAGGGGATTTGAATGCTTGTGAATGGACGGCCAGATTAGAAGGCAGTCATTTGACAATTGGCCCCAAAAGCACACCATATGTGGCACTAAAGTCATATCATGAAAATATAACTTTGCTTGTCCACATAGATGAGAGAGAAATGCCAACCAACTGGTTCAATAATTGTGTCCTCGTCCTGCCTTTGTTTTTGGTAATTTTCTGGCCCTACTGCTTTATTTTTCCTTCAAAAAATTTTTCAGGCAACCAAACACCTCTACCATTGGCCTCAGTCCTCATTAGTTAGATTCTATGTTCCAATCCCTATTCAAAATGGAGATCAGATCCTCAACCACAAACAATCAATGTGGTTATAGTCACACATTATATTATTAGGATTATTTAAATTATGATATATATATATATATTTTTGTAAATAATTAATTATGGTATATAAAAGCATTATAGGTCGATTTTTAATCTGTTAAATAATATCTATTAATTATTTTGCAATCTTTCTACTAATAATTATAATTATCTAATTATTTTTAATAATTAAATCTAACAAAATCAATATTTTAAAAATTGTGTAGCCGTAATATTTTAAAGTGTGGCCATAATAGTTTCCCCCAGAAACCATTGAAAGGGGTGAAAATATACTTTTTTTTTACTTGTTTACAGTTCACTCATCTCTTTGGGTACAAATTAATGTAGTAAATTTGTTTTCACCAAAAAGTAAGAAAGTTCTCTTTTCCTGAGTAAGGGAACAAAAAACAGAGGAAAAAAGAAGGAGGTCCCCATCTGAATGTTCATCAAAGTATCAAACCCCATAGAATCATTTCCTTTCTCCCACTGGTACCAGTAACTCTGTAAAATCATTTTTTCAAATAGCATGTCATGTGCAGATTTTCAGAAATGCACAGAATTTTGCACTCAGAAAGGTATTACACATACGTTACAATGTTTCAACATCATGTTGTTAAGGTGGAAAAAAAAAATTCCAACCAGTTGATTCAGTCTTCATTTTCCAGAGCAGAATTTTTCTAATGTTTTGATTGAGTAAATCATACTCTTCCTCTGTTCTCAAAATGAATGCATCTCCACAGGTAAAAGAAAAAGAAGGGGGTGTGGGGGGAGGGGGGGAACTCATTTCCCCACAATTTTTTTTTATTGTGTTTGCAGTGAATTGTAATAAAGTAGTAGAAAACAGGCACAAAAAGAAACCGCACCTCATGTGTCTCCAACTAGTGCTACATCTTTTTATGCCATCTTCCCCAATTCTTTATTTTGCACAACTCACCAACTTATCTTTCAATTTTTCAGCTTTTTGATGAAATCTATGGCCCACCAATGATCAAATCACAGCCGTTGATATTGTAAGATCAATCTAATCTGTGGTTAAGAACACATCATGGATAGGTTACAACTTGCACAAACAATGTACGCCAGACCAATGTACACTAGACCAGCAGGGCTAACAAACCCAGGATTATTATTTTAATATCTTGGTAATTTTAAATTATGGAAAGGGAGCATATATGTAGAATGGAAGCATCACAAGTAGTACACAACCACCTAAGAAAAGTTTAAATGTTAATATTTAAAAAAAAAATCGTAAGGTAAATTAATTTAGTGAAAAAATGTTTAGGACACTAACTGCCATCTCAGCCAGCCATTATATTATAAAATTTTCCACGAAGGGCAAGAAAAGAATAGAACAAACAGAAGGCAGAATTATAAAAGTAAATCTATGGAGAAGGGATTGATATTTGAAATCTTCCCCCCTTAGATTTAATAAAATAAGCAGAAAGAAATGAATGTCTCTGTTCTACTGCATAAAGACTACAAGAACCAAGAAAGAATAATGGAATAAAATAGAGAGTAATACTAAGGAATGTTATCCTATATATGCTTTCTCAAATAAATAAATGTTAGGTGTTAGGGTTATATAGGTACATCATTTGTCTGTTTGATTGTAGCATATATGAAAGGCACATAATAATCATCAGTTGATATTGCCAAGGGAATGTGAAGAGCACAAAGCCAATGGAGCCAATTTATTTTACCCAATTTCTAGGAGGTTATGGGCTCAACACACAAGCCATGGCTAGAGACTCTAGTTCACCCTCCTTTTTACATGTTGTCTAGTGAGATGGGTTTTAATATGTTTCCATCAATGTCTCCAAGAAGGGTTTGGATTGAACTTGAGTTGATGAAATGGAAACCAAGGAATCTTTTGGTGTAGGTAAGTGTGGAAAGGCATAACCCTCAAATCCATTCCTCAAATAGGGTGGTAAGGATAAATTTGCCCTTAAAAAATATAGCGACTCTAAATTATAAATTAAGATAAATTATCCATTTTTCAACTTGTGACATTAGTTTTTCATTGGTCACGTAAGCATTTTTTAACAGAAAGTTGACGTCACATATAAAAAAATATATTATTTATTTTGATTTATAATTTAAATGGATAATTTATCCTTATATTTTTTTGAAAGGTGAATCTATCTCTACCTCTACCTCTTAGTTGAGGGGTGGATTTGAGGGTTCCACCGAGAGGTGGATTTGAGGGTTCCACCATTGTGGAAAAGGACAAATCCAATGTGTGTCTTAGCATAAAGAGACACAGTTGGCAGTTCTACAAATTTCTTCTTTCTGAATTTGATACTTCCGCCAGCTTCCCTAAACCAAAATACAACAAAGCTCAAGCTTTCAAATAGTTCAAAACTACTGAATTTTTCTAAACTTAGGATGTTCCCTTATTATTTTTATTTTTATTATTATTGTTATTATTATTATTATTTTGCATTTAGGTGGCCCATAATAAAATATGTGATGATGACTACTTTTACATTTTAAATTGATTTAGATTATTTGTTTGATTTGAGTGGGAAGGAAGAATATTTCTCCTCCATTTTTTAAAAAAAAAAAATAGACTCCAAACTCTTAAAGTAACCATTAAATTATATGAGATTAGTGTACATTGTATTATAAGAAAATAATCTGCAATCTTATATCTTTATACAAAAACTTTTACTATATAGGACGTAATATTATTAGATAAATGAATTTATATGTAAACTAAATAAAAAAGAATTAATCACACATTGCCATTTTTTTTCCTATTAAAATTTTTAATATTCAAAAATAATATTGAATCTTAATTAATTTAGAGTTAAAGTAAGTTAGACCCCATAACATGAAAGTTTTTTCAGCATTTATCTCTTTATATATAATACTCGAATTCAAATCTTATTTAAAGAGAAATTGAATGCATTTCACTCGAAATCAACAAATTGTTGGTACATAATGCGATTCATGTCAATGCCATTCATGTTTTACAAAATGTACTATGCTTAGAAACTAATAGTTGAATAAGTTAGCTTAATCAACAAAATGTCATGTAAATAGCCAATAAGAAGAGAATCAACAAACAAAATTATAGCGAATGAGAAAAATGGGTTTGGGTGGTGGGAGGTGGAGTCAAATTCCTTTTGTCATGGGCCTTTTTAATCAACTTTAATCATTTCATCATAAGCACACACATAAACACACGTGGGTCCCATTCCAAGATATCGAAGGCCTATGAAGAGGCTCATCATACTTGCTCCGCTCATCGCTTCACATTTCAACCCCACCACAATACCACAGTATATAACTTTTGCAATATTGCACCGAATATACACGTATAAAAAGTAAAAAGTAAATTAATAATTTGTTAATTTGAGTGAAAAAATTTTAATTTTTTTTAATTTAAAATCTTGAGCTTGAATCTTATTAAAAGAAAAATAAATATTAAAAGAGTTTTTCTTATTACGAAATCTAATACCGAAGGGTTAATAAAAAAAAAAAAACAAAGTAAAAAGTGAAAGTATATAATAAAATTTGATTTACATAATTTAAATTATTAAATGATATTAATCTTAATTAAATTTTAAACTAAATAGAGAGAAGTTTGATAAAATAAAAGGCTTTTTCCTTTTTAAACATCTCATAATTATATATGTTCTTAAAACCCTACACGTAATGTAATATGTATTATATCTTATAATTATAAATTTATAAAAAAATATAAATTAGTATTGATTTTTAAAATGAAATTAAAATTATAATCTTAAATAAAATTATTTTATTTAATTAAAATTTAATTTAAAATTTAAAATTTAAAATTATATATTCCAATATAGTTAATTTTAATTTATATATCAATATTTAATAAAGTAAATTTTAATTTTAATTTTTATATATAGAAATTAATACTTAATAATGTAAAATTTTAAAATTTTAATTAAATAGATGACATCATTTAAAATTAAAATTTTAATTTTTTTTAAAAAATTGAAACTAATACATATTATTCTCCAAATTTATAATCCTATTATATCATTATCTCAAATAAAATTGAAACAACCATAGTGTGGAATTTTTTTTATTACTTTAGTTGCATAATAAAAGATAATTATTTCTTGTTTTTTATATAACGTCACATATATGTCATGCAACTCACATTCTTGATTTTTTATTTTTATTAAAAAAATAATTATTAAATTATTTAAATAGTTTAATAATTTAAAAAAAGTTAAACTCCCTTTTTGGTCCCTTAATTTTATACAAACCCCTAATTGAGTCCCTCAACTCAAAAAATCTCTAATTTGATCCCTACTGTTTACCATTTTTACTCCCAATTTGGTCATTCCTTTAAAAATCTCTCCACATGTATTGTTAATTCACGGTAAGATGATGACATGTCAAAATTTTAACCCATGTGGAAGACAACATGGCAAAAACTAGTGACATAGCAATAAAAATTTTAAAAATTCTTTCTCCTTCCTCATTCCCTTTCTTCTTCCTTTTTCTTTCCTGAACCTAGGCGATGGGTTCCTTCGAACCCAGCTAGGCATTCCTCGTTCCTTTTCTCCTTCCTCTTCCTTTCCTTCTTCATCAATCAATTCATCATCATCATTATCATCATCATCATTAAACAACACCCACAAAAACATAGAAATTATTATTATTTTTTTTGTTGAAGAACCCAGTGCCTGGGTTCGATCGAACCCAGCACCGGAATTGAAGGAACCTCGGCAATGGGTTCCTTCAGGTTCGTTGAACCCAACACATGGGCTTGTCAAACCCAGGCGATCTAAGTTTGATCAAATCCAGGCTTGGGTTCAACGAACCCAACGCCAGGTTCCTTGAAACCTAGAGCTTAGGTTCGTCGAACCCGGGCGATGGGTTCAAAGGTAACCAGCTGGATTCCAAAGAACCCAAACCTGGGTTCGTTGAACCCAGGCAATGGGTTTCTTTGAACCTAGCGCAAACCCATCGCCTAGGTTCGAAGACCTAGCTAGATTCTAAGGAACCCAAGCTTGGGTTCGTTCGAACCCAGCAACTAAGTTTGTAGTGTGGGTTCCGAGGAACATAGCGGCGACTGTTGGGTTTAATGGGTTCTAAGGGGGGAAGGGTAAAGAGAAAGAGAAAGAGAAGGAAAAAGAAAAAAAAAAGGAATTTTTTTGAATTTTATTTTTCATATTATTATGATTTTTATATTATTATTATTTTTGCCACATGTGTATGATATTTTGCCATGTCATCCCATAACAGTGAATTAACAACATAGGTAATGAGATTTTTAATGAAAGGACTAGATTGGGGTTAAAATAGTAAACAGTAAGGATAAAATCAAGGACTTTTTAAGTTTAGGGACCAAATCGGAGGTCCATATAATAGTTCAGGACCAAAATGGGATTTTAACCAAAAAAAAGAAAAGAAAGAAAAGGAGCATGGACCCAAAAAAAAAAAGGACTGACTAAGTGGCATCATCTGTAATTTTTATTGGAACTTTGTCCGTTCTTGGAAGCACAAGCGCAGTCCCCTCTGCTTCGCCTGTGTTTTTATTTTATGTGGCGCACTTGAGCAGAGGGTAAAAAGCAGTGATACAGAGCGAAACCTGAGCTTGAAAGTGAACACTCACAAACCCAAGAACAGGCCATTTCATTTCATCAAAACAGTGACGCATACATTTACCTCACTCAGATTACACTCCATTTTCGTCCATCTTTCTGATATATCAAGCTGAAATGGAGCAAATCTTGGCCATAATCAAGCTTGAAGCTTGCGGCATCATTTAGGATCTTCCTTGTCCTTTTCTCATACTTCTCTTTCTTTCACACCCTTTACAAAAGCTACTGTTTTTATGGGGATGGGTTACCGGAGAATGATATCAGGCAACTTGGATCCAGAGAGGAAGAGGAGCGGTGGATTGAGAACTAAGCAGGCGGGAAGAGGGTCGTGCCGTGGAAGTTAGCTTTTTTTTTTTTATGTTGTTGACAAGCTTTTGAGTTTACTCCGGAAATTTGCTGGCACCGGATGTGAGCTGCCTGTTACACGTACTTTTGTCTATCTATCGTATAGGTTGCAATTGTGTTGTTAGTTGCTTTAGTGTTTGCCTCAGAGAGGAGCCAATAGCCATGGATGTTTCGCTGAGAGAGGCGTTAAGGATGCTCTGCAAGACCTATCGCTGGTCTTATGCTGTGTTTTGGAAAATTGGGTGCCAGAATACAACGTGAGTCTTCTCTTTTGTTTTCTTATTACTTTGTTTGGATGCAGAGAAAATGGAGAAAAAAAGTGGGGAAAGTTGGAGGTTTAAATTTTACTTACTTTACCTTGTTTGGTTAGTTTTGTTTCGCTTAATTTTGGCTTATCAGCCTTCGTTTTCATTTTCTTTTTCCTAGTTTTGCCCCCCTCTTTTTTTTTTCTGGGTTGAATTGCATTTTTAGGAAGTTTAAAACTTTAAAATCAATCAAACCATTTTTTTTTTTTTTATAAATACTCTTTTGTGTTCTGAATACCCTTTAATCGACTGAGTTGAAGAGAGTAGTCGGGAATTTCAAGATTTCTTGGTAACCAAATCCGAAGTAGTTGGTGTTCTTCCAAAAAGGTACCTTTTTGGGTCTTTGGCGAGTAATTTGTATCTCAGACACTACAGACATGTTTGATTCGTAGTCTGATGCGTTTTTGTTTCTGGTTTTGGAACGTTGCTGGTTGGTTTATTCTGTTTTGTCTTTAAGAATCCAAGTGAAAAGTGGATTAGTATTTTGGTTCGACAAAAAAACCTTCTCTGAATTCAGCAGATATCTCTTTATTCAGAATTTGGCTCTGCATTTGTTTGATTCTATGTGGTTTTAATGTTTCTCCTTGTAATTTTTAAAGTGAGGCGAATTTTTCGTTTTCATCACCAAATGAGTCGAATCTGAACATTAGTTGCTTTTTGTCATTGTCTGTTTGGCCACAGAGAAAATGCAGAGATAATAAATGAAACTTGTGAAATTTTAATTTCTTTTTTCTTAAGAGGAAAAAAAAAAAAGAAAAAATCTTTTAGCTTGAATCTTTTTCCTGATTCACAACTTTATTATAATATACTTTACAGGTTATTAATTTGGGAAGATTGTTACTATGAACCATCACCTCGCTCTGTTCCTGCCAATAAGAACCCTGAGTTCCCTTTTGGAGGGTGGCAAGGATGCTTTGGTTCTGAAGTTCCTTCCTCTCAGATTGGGACTCAATCATGGGATAGAGTGCACATGCTGATCAACAAAATGATGACGAACAACAGGATAAACTTAATAGGTCAAGGGTATGATTTTCTCCATTTTCCTCTGCACCATTTTGGTTTCTAACATGGAAATCTCTTTTAAGATTTTCTCGTTGCTGTACTAAAATATGTGAAAGAGATATTGATTGTTATTATTATTATTTTCCAGAATGGTGGGCCGATCTGCATTTACTGGAAGCCATCAGTGGATTATTGCAAACAATTTCGCTAGAGACGCCCATCCACCGGAGGTAGTTATAAGTTATGACAGTGGAAAATGTTTTTGTTATTTTGTGAATGGACGTAAACGGTGATAATATGCTTTAGATGGAAACTGAAAGCTAGAGGGAGTTCTCTGAAATGTGAGATTTTAGGGAACGTTAAAAGGTTAAACTGTTTTATCTTAATATGACTTCTTATCTTGTTTTGTGGATCCTGTAGGTTCTCAATGAAGTGCATCTCCAATTTTCAGCTGGCATGCAGGTGATTACATGGAAAATCATAGTTTTGCTCTACAAAATGTGGTAAAATGTTGCTCCTTTCTCACAGAACTTGTTTTCTTTTGCAGACGGTTGCTGTTATTCCTGTTCTTCCTCATGGTGTTGTTCAGTTTGGTTGTTCACTGCCCGTAAGTTCTTTTATATTTTTCTGATATGTTCGAAACTGATGTTATATGCATCTATGTTGATTTCAGATATTTAAATAACATTGTATTTTGCAGTCTATATGTATGAGTTTATCTAGTGTAGATAGGGCTGATGTCCATAATTAGCAGTTCCTTTTATTTAGTTTTGACTAGGTATTTAAATTATTATCCATGAGAAGAGGGTACAGAGATGAGAATATAGTAGTTGCCTTTTGCTACTGATGAAACAGTTGTCATCCAGTCTGTGCAATCTTGTGTTTGCATGATTTTTCACAAAGCTAAAATTGCATTGGTTGCTTTGAAGCTTTATTTAAATACTTGTCTGTGTCCTTTCTTCAGATTGTGGAGGACGTGGGATTCATCAATACTGTAAAGAGTTTAATCCAGCAGTTGGGTTGCATTCCAGGGGCCCTTCTCTCTAACAGCTATGGAACCAATGAATGTTCTGAGAAAGTTGGGATACCCATTTCACTTGAAACACCGGTTTCTATAGATCCCTCTGGAATTTATGGGGCACCAACCGCTGTCCCTTTAATGGCTGAAAGCTGCAACCAACTAAGCAACCCATCTGAGTCTTCAAGGCTTGTTGGCATGACGTCTTTTCCAGTTAATCAGATCAGGGATATTCTACAGGCTAATGCTTCAGCACCTCAATTACCTAGCCTGTCACAAACTTTGGCTAAACCCCACAATAATTACTGTGAACCAAAAATCAGTCCAGAGATAATGTCGAGTCTAAATTTGAGAGGTCACTTGAATGGTGGAGTGGTTGGTGCTGAAGTGATTCCCTCAAATCCAAGTTTGTGGCTGAACCAGCAGGCTTTGTTATACAACCAGCGGTCTGGGTTCAACAGTCAGGCTATGATTGATCAATCATCAGTGAGTCATGCTGCTGTGAAATCAATGGAACAACTTATCGTGTCTAATGCTGATTTATGTGATAATGTTACCAATAATATGAATGGATCAAACAGTCAAGGAAGACCAACATCATTTCCGGGCTTTGTTTTGAACCCACAGAAACAATCAGATATTAATCCTTCCTGCACAGTGCTGTCAGGGATTGGGTTACAGAATGTTAATTCATCTAGGGCAGAGGTTCCTTTATCAATCCTGGTGAATCGATCAACTGCTAGTTCCATTTGTCCTGAGAATAGTCAAGTTAATTTAGCTCCAAAGAAAGAAACAATGGATAGTGATTTGCTTCAAGCACTTAATCTCCCATTGACCCATTCTGATGGCTGTATTTCTTTGAATGAGCAACTCCTGGGGGGTGGCGTCCATGATTCCCTGAAGCTTGAAAGTGGCACGTCAGGTCCAGGACCCATAGATGCTAAGTATGAAGACTGCATCAAATTTTCAGGGGATGACTTGTTTGACATTTTGGGGGCTGATTTGAAGAAAACACTACTTAATGGCAAATGGACTGATGTCCAAGCTGATGGAGGGAATGCGAAGACACAGAAACTGGGTAAGGATAATTCAAGATTTGGGAATACATTGGGTGGGTTTTCAGAAAATGAAGGAATATCTGATGGGAATATGCACCCTGGAATTGGTACAGATCATCTTTTAGATGCCGTGGTATCTAGTTCTCAGTCTGTGTCCAAGCAGATCTCAGATGATGATGTGTCTGTTATGACAACATCAACAAAGATCAGTAGCTCCTCCATTCCGAGTAGCTCTCCCATCTATGGAAGGGTTAATATGTCAGATCAGGCACAAGGGCAGTTACTTGGCCTTCAGTCTTTAACAAAAGCAGCGCTTCTGGCATCCAGTTCTTATCAATCTAGCTGCAGCAAGGATGACACAGGAACTTGCTCTCAAACTACTTCTGCTTATGGGTCCCAAATTAGTTCATGGGTTGAACGGAGCCAGAATTCTAGGCGTGATACTAAGAAGAATGATGAAATTACCAAACCAAATCGCAAAAGGTTAAAACCTGGAGAGAACCCTCGACCCAGGCCAAAAGATCGCCAGATGATACAAGATCGTGTGAAAGAGCTGCGGGAAATTGTACCAAATGGTGCAAAAGTATGCTCTTTTAGATCTCTTAATTTACACCCATAAATCTCTTTTCATGATTTCTAATATTAAAAATTGATATTAATTTGGATTGATTGATGTGAATTAACAGTGTAGCATAGATGCTCTTCTAGAGAAGACAATCAAGCATATGCTTTTCTTGCAAAGTGTGACCAAGCATGCAGACAAGTTAAAACATACAGGAGAGCCTAAGGTATGGTTCAATTGCTTTATGCATGGTATTTTGGCCTGTTTGATTTTTTGAGTGCACCAAGACCGATGTTGTAAATGAATTTATAATTTGTAGATTTGATATCCTTTGCTGAGTTAACTCCCTTTGATTCTGTCTGTCATTTTCTTTTTTTCTTTTTCAGAACAATGAATTAAGAATGGGAATCTTTTGAGTTATGACATTTGTTCTGCTTGAGTTTGCAGCTTGTTAATAATAAGAACGGTGAGATAATTTTAAAAGACAACTTTGAGGGTGGAGCTACGTGGGCATTTGAGGTTGGGTCACCATCCATGGTGTGCCCTATCATTGTTGAGGATCTCAATCCACCTCGTCAGATGCTGGTAGAGGTAGCAACTGCCATTCTATTCATAAAATGTATGACACATCTTTTCCTGTTCCATCTTTGTGACACCAATATAATTTATCTATCATTGCAGATGATTTGTGAAGACCGTGGTTTCTTTCTAGAAATAGCTGACCTAATTAGGGGAATGGGATTGACCATCTTGAAGGGAGCGATGGAAACTAGACATGACAAGATCTGGGCACGCTTTGCAGTTGAGGTAGGATCTGTTATGGATCTTTGTCCTTGCATGTAAACTGCTCATCCTTCCTAATTTTTCTATCTTGATTCATGAAACTGCTGTGTGATTTGTACGTAGTCGTTTTGTTGGAACATATAAAAAAATAGTGTATTTTATTTCTGACTTTTCCACTTATTTGGTTACGATTGCTTTCTTCCTTGCCCTTGGTGTGGAGACATTAGCTGCTTGTTTAAATTGCATGTTGGCCTGCTTGGTACTGGTTGTTTAACACAAGTTTCCAATACAGGCAAGCAGGGATGTTAAGAGGATGGAAATATTTATGTCGCTTGTTCACCTGTTGGATCAAACTGCCAAGGGCTGTGTAACACCAACAAGTGCTTTGGATAGCAACAGTATGATGATCCACCACTCTTTCCCCCAAGCTGCTTCTATACCTGCAACTGGTAGGGCAAGTGGTTTACAGTGAACAACCTTGCTGCATTAATTTCAAGTCTCGATATGTTAAGAGCGAGTCACAGCCATGCCCGCCATGACTAACATGTCTTCCGGTCCAAGGTCTAAGGTGGTTCTAACCCTCGTCTAACTCTTTTAGTCTCCCACAAACCAATTATAACTGGCTGGGAATTTGTTTAGGTAGGACTTTGAAATGTCTGGAGACGACTATGGGAATGTTTCAAGGAGGTCTCGGGGACACACTTCTTTAACATGATTATGAATGGTACTAGGTAGATTTTTGTAACTTCCTGAATTTTATATGATGGGTGTTCTTGTAGGCATGAGTGGAGCAGCACTGTAGTTTGAGGTTCACTAGTAAATAGGGAGCATCAGGGATGAAATGAAGTGGATGTAGTCTATTCCAAGGAAAGACTTATTTTCTTTTACTTGGTTATATTTGGCTTTGGGATATTGTATTTTGTGGCAGTATTTCAAAACCTTGACGTTCTGCTAAAAGTAAGCTGTTTTTGGTGTTTTGCCTGTATTATTTTGTAATGGTGATGATGATGACTCAGTTATAATATTTTTCTTTACAATGTTTTTACTTTGTATGCAATGTAATATCAAATAAGTAGATGCGTATTGATGTGCCCAAGAAAGAGAGGCTAGCACATAAAAATATGGATGATAATATTGAACGAAGTATAAAGAAAAGAATAATGATCCGCGGGACGATGTTGCGGGTCGATTTTGGGGGACGACAAGTGAAGCAGTCCCAATAATAATTATCAATTTGACCTTACTTCACTTGTCGTCCTCCAAAATAGTCTCGCAACGTCGTCTCACAGATCATTACTCTAAAGAAAAATATTATAGCTAAATTACTTTCAATGCAATTGCGATGAGCAAACGTTGTTATAATTCTCATTAGGAGCTTTGGATTTAAGTCGTAACACGAGTAAGGAAGAGAGCATGTGAGTAAGGAAGAAAAGCGAAAAAAAAGAAGGTTATTTCTCGTTTAACTACATAATGCTCCTATCAAATTATAGCTCTTAGCGAGTAACTTAATATTGATGGTTTTTAATAAATAACTTAGTGTAATTTGATGTAACTGAAACTTTTAATAGAAGTCTTATTAAAAAGAAATTATTATAGAAGTGTTTTTATAAATAAAAAGAAAAATGAGAATAAAATAGGAATGATATCTTAATTTCATTAAAACTGATAAGCTCTTGCAGAAGAACCGATTTAATGCTTTTAAGATTTATAATGAAATAGAGAAAACCTAACTTATGAGAAATTGTAATATTTTTTACTAATTGTAATATTTAGTGCAATTTGTACTTTTAAAATTAAAAAATCCTTCTTATATAAGCTGTACCAAACAAACCTTTGATATCGATATTCAGGTCATATAAAAAAAAAATATATTGATATTCAAGTTATATATGATAATAGCTATTTTTTAGTCAAATTAAGTTTTGTATATGTGCGCAATGGTAGCTTAGGGTTTTGTATAGGCCTTTTTAGGCTATGAATAAGAGTAGGAGGTACTTATAGAATAATGAAGCCTTATAGGATGAGCTACTGTCTATTTTATTCTTTTGACATTACATACCAAAAGAGTTCATTGCAGTGCCTAGCAAACCTTGGCGGAACTAGAGGCATGTGATCTGTTCATCCCCTACTTTAACTCTATAACATTTGATATTTTATTAATGGAATTTGCTGCGTTCCTTATAAAAATATATGTATAATATATATATTTTATTAATGAAATTTGATGCGTTCCTTATAAATATATATATATAGAGGAGGTTTATTGATATATAAATTTTATACATTTTATTTATATAAAATTTTAATTTTTTATTTTTTTTATTTTTAATAATTAAAATTTATTTATATTTATTAAAAATAATTATTTTTTAATTTAAAAATTATAGTAAATTTTAACTATTAAAAATAAAAAATAAATATTAAAATTCTTTTTTTATCAGGTTACGAAGGGATTGGAAAACCCAGCCCAAGGAAAAAGGGAGGGGGATGGCCTCGAACTCAAAGTCTATAAGTACTCCTATGCAGAGAGCTACCAATTGCTCTACTTAGGAGTTCTCAAATATTAAAATTTTATATAAATACAATATATAAAATTTAATGTATAAATAAACCCTTATATACATAAATATATATGAAAAAGGCATTGAAAGAATTAGCATTCTCTGTAAAGAAAATGATCAATCCATTTTTGACCAAAACCAATTTTTTATTCTCTGAATTTGGTCCAAACTTTTTGAGACGCAAAGTAGGATAAGAGTAATAATGGAAGAAACTGGCCGCCAATCCAAAATCATTGGCGAACAGCTCTAAAAACCCAATGTAGAGAAAGAACAAAACGCTCTGCCTTATTACAACATAGTAACAGTGGTAATGAGTGTAGCACATGTTCTAGTTGCTTCATGGAAAGATCTGTCTGTTTCTTTTTTCTTTTTTCTTTTTTTTTTTTATTGTCTGAAATTGAGGACAGAAGGTGGGGTTTGAGTGTTTTACTGTTTTTCCCACTACCACTAGAAATTTTTTTCCTGTGGCGGTGGAGTGCAGGCTGAAAAGTGGAAAGGAACATTTGATTGTGGGGGAAGGCAGGGGGGCCTGCTGCCAAGGGAGGAGAAATTTTGCAACAAGTTTTCTATGATCTTATATTATATCTTATCTCTAT
>BPVZ01000007.1:2337694-2348064 GCA_020521535.1 Rubroshorea leprosula
GAAGGAGGAGTATCTGAGGATGATTCGAGATCCGGAATTTGAACTTGTATGAGAGGGAAATGGACTGATTTTGTAGATTCTTTTGTTTATTGGTAAAATTTAATTGGTTTCGGTATTGGAACGATCCAGCAAGGAGAAATGGAGTCTCGAATGGATCAATATGAAATTATGGAGCAGATCGGCCGTGGTGCTTTCGGTGCCGCCATTCTCGTCCACCACAAATCCGAGAAGAAGAAGTGAGTGCGATTCTATATATATATTGGAGTTTGTAATGTGTCGGTTGTTTTGTCAGTTTAATCTGTATACAGCAATATGTTTTAATTTTTTTTGGGATGGATTTCTTTAGGTATGTGTTGAAGAAGATCAGATTGGCTCGACAGACGGAGCGTTGCCGGCGATCTGCTCATCAAGAGGTAGTTTCGGTTGTTGATGGTTTCAGCTGTTTTCTGTTAATTTCAGTTGATTAGGCAATGTTAGACAGATCCGGATTTCTATTTTTTTGATATGAGCAGATGGCGCTCATTGCTCGACTTCAACATCCTTACATCGTTGAATTTAAGGAAGCGTGGGTGGAGAAAGTAAGAAGAAATTCACTCGTTTTACCTTATTCATGAATTGTGTTTACCTTTGATTGCTGTTTGTTTGCGGTTTATTTATACGTTGCATAATTGTAATGCTAGGGCTGCTATGTTTGCATTGTCACTGGATACTGTGAAGGTGGAGACATGTGAGTCTGGCGCATGTATTCGAAACATGATTCATGGTCTTGCTTTTTGGAATTTTTGTGTTTAAGAAAATAAAACACTGTTTTCATTTGTGTAACTAATTCTTTAACAGGGCTGAATTGATGAAAAAATCAAATGGGGTGTATTTCCCTGAGGAGGTAATCTAATCTCTTGATATATTCATTTTGTCTCTTTTCCAGTTTATTGTATTTGACTTTTAGTTTCTTATTGAGTTTTGACTTTACAATCACATTGATGATTTTGGAATTATGCAGAAACTATGCAAGTGGTTTGCACAACTACTTTTAGCAGTTGAATATCTTCATTCAAATTTTGTTCTCCATCGTGACCTAAAAGTATGTGTATGAATATTGTAAAGTAGTGTTTAGAGATTTCTATAAACTTTTGAAGATTTTGGACTGATTTCTGTTTCTGTTTGAGCAGTGTTCCAATATCTTTCTTACTAAAGATCAAGATGTTCGCCTTGGTGAGTCTATTATATTTTACTTTTTCTTCCTCATCAGTAACTTGTTCTTTTCCTCCATCATACGTCTAAATTGGATATATTGCTATTTCATTATAGAAGATATATTCCTTCCTTGACAGTCATGCAATTATCATAATCCTTTTTCTCTTTCTTTTTTTTTTTTTTTTTGGTTGATGTTTTAGGTGATTTTGGTCTTGCCAAAACTCTCAAAGCAGATGACCTGGCTTCCTCAGTATGTTCTGTACCTGATTATTTTTGCTATTTTGCTTTTTTGTTCTTAAACCATCTATAAGAATGGAAAAGTTTGTTGGTCTTTTCCCATTTCTTCTGTTTTTTCATTTAAGACTGGCCACATGAAGATGGAAACTATGCATTTCTTAATGAAAACCTTGAATTTGATAACTTAATTGCTAATAATGAAAGTTTTCTGAACTCATCCAGATCCAGGTTAAACAATCACAGAATGCTTATCTTGGATCATTTATTTATTAAACTTTGCATTGTCCTAAATCCTAATAGATTTCAAACTTTGAGTCTAACTTTAGAAGCTACAAGTTGCAACAAAGTTAAATATAGGAATGCTAGAATATACCTTTGAACCATATATGTTATCAATAATCAGTCATCACAATTTTGAATACGATTATATGGAGAATTAGATTTTAGTCATCATTAAGCTCTGAAGAAAACACTTTACATGTGGGTGCTTCTTTTGTAAAATTCCCTTTCCTTGTAATTTTACAATGTCTTCTTTCCCATTAAAGAGAGATTATACCTATTTATATTTCCAGTGTAAGTTAACATGTGCTTTGTATGTGGCTGGCAGGTGGTTGGGACTCCCAATTACATGTGTCCTGAATTGCTTGCTGATATTCCATATGGTTTCAAGTCTGATATCTGGTCTCTTGGTATGCCTGTTCCTGAGCATATATTATAGTCATATCTCTCTGTTCTTCCTCTGGCTAAATTGCATACTTTGACCAGGATGCTGCATCTACGAGATGGCTGCTCATCGTCCTGCTTTCAAAGCTTTTGTATGAGTCCTGAATCCTGATAGTTCTTTTATGTGATATATGTTCCTGAATTTTCAGATGAGCTTATAGGACAATACTGTTTCCACTATTTCAAATACTGCTTTTAAAGTTCTATATGCTACTTTACTGACCGTGTGATGTTATGCACCTTGAAAGTTTGTCGACTGATAATCTTATGCCATCACAATTGAGAGAAATTACACAGCTATAACTAATTTCTGTTATGCCTTTTTTTTTCTAGGATATGGCAGGGCTGATAAGCAAGATAAATCGCTCCTCCATTGGTCCTCTGCCTTCTTGTTACCCTCCATCTTTGTGAGTGTCAAACTGTTTTTATATTTACTTGATGATATTTGTTTTCATTATCTGATGGTGAATGTGTTTAATATTACACGCACAGGAAAACACTTATAAAAGGTATGCTGAGAAAGAATCCAGAGCATCGGCCAAGTGTGAGTTTCTCTCTAAAATATTCTATCCAAATTAGGAATACTTGCAGCACTTATTCTAACAGCTTCAGCTGCTGCTTTATTCAGGCATCCGAGCTTTTAAAGCACCCATATTTGCAGCCTTTTGTTGAGCAATATCGTCCATCCTTCCACCCTCCGGCAACCAGCTCTCCTGAGAAGCCAATTTCTACTGCCCGTGATGGCCGAAGAAATATGGCTGAGAGCCAGAATAGTAATAGTTCGAGCAGTGATAAAGATAGTTTGCTCTCAAGTGATAGAAACACTACAAAAATGGTGTCGAATTGCAATGGGAAAGCCACTGATACAGATTCTGTTTCTATTGATGATGAAAACGGCACTAAGCAGTGCCCACCAAATGAAGAAGACAGTCCTAATATTTGTCCTGTCAAGGTTGAGGAACAAGCATTGACAAAAGCCTCTCATTCTGAACAGGAATCTAATGTCCAACAAAAGCAACCAAAGACCATCAAAAGTATTATGATGGCGTTGAAAGAAGGTAAAGTAAGAGAAAATGGTTCTCCCATGAGAGGCAACCGTTCTAAGACTGGAGGTGGATTGACTCAAAAAAATAATACAGAAGCGTCTCCCAAAATTCCCAAACCCATGGCTGTTGCTCCTGTTTTGAAGTCCAGTGCAGATGCACCCACTGTTACACCATCAAAATCTCCCTTGGATTCGGCAAAAAGGATATTGGGACCAAATCATTTGAAGCATCATGTATGGCACTACTTACCGTTCGTATCTTAATTTAGTCTGTGTATTTATATTTTTACTTATATTTTATATTTATCTCTGCAGTTACCTGCAATTGATTCCTCTCCAAAGACTAAACCAAGACATGAAGGGATTCCTCCACCTGCTCCTGCAAAGCATACTGTTGAAGATGGACTAACTTCTAAGGCAAGGCAGAGAACTCCTCCTTCCAATGTGGTTAGGCAGTCATCATTGGCAGGAAGAGTGAAGCAAGCTGGAATTGATTTTCCAAATGCAGCAAGCAATCCACCAAAATCAGCTGCAACAGAAATGACTCAGGAGTCTGAAGCTAATCCTAACCAATTTTTTAATGGCAGCCAGGCAAATATTTCTGTGGGGGTCAAAAAAGAGCCTCAAAAGGCTGTAGTTGGGGTTGCCAAAGGAATGCAAACAGACAGCATCAACTCTGTCTCATCTTCAATCTCAATTCAAGCATTTGAGCTTTGTGATGATGCAACAACTCCTATTGGCATGACAGAACAGACCCAAGATCATGCTGGTCAACAGCATGAGATGACCACTCACGCTGAAAGCTTAGAATCACACCTATCCTGCTGCTCAACTACATCCAATCTGCATTCTGAGAGGCCTGAAGAGTTTTTGACGGAAAATCGAATTCATAGATCCATAATAAGTTCAGTTGAAGCATCAGAGGCTATTGAAGATCTTCAGAATATCACTGCTGTCGATGGAAAAGAGACTTGGAGTGGATCTCTGGCTCCTGCAGTCATGAATTCTGAAGAAAGAACTGTTCAAGAAGATGCAACTCCTGTAAGCCGGCCAAGTAGTATGGATAACAACGTCCCTTTAAGCAGGTCAAAAGGTATGGATGATGCTCCTCTTACCAGACCAAGTATTAGGGAGAACAATGTGGCAAGCAGGCCAAGTATTGAGGAGAACACCGTGGAAGGCAGGCCAAGTGTTGAGGAGAACACTGTGGAAAGCAAGCCTAGTGGTAGGCCTGAGACAATGCTTCATTCAAGTCATTCCTCTCTATCCAGTGGTGATGACAAGTTCACTGTAAAGGAACTACTCTCATCAGCTGTAGAAACTGCACCTTCCATTATCTCACCAATTTCTTCTGGTCAAAATAATTTGCAACTAGATAAAGGAATCATTTTGCACAATCCAATACTTGAAAAGCCGGCAGTATCCTCACGCCCTCCGGCAATTGATGAGGTTATACACGTCATAAGGCACAGTAGTTTCCGTGTTGGAAGTGATCAGCCAGTGATGGAAAAAGTGGAAATGGGTGTTCAAAATAGGGATGTTGGAAACTTGATAAATGTTGTGAGGGATGAATTGGATATGAGAAACATGACCACTCCATTAATCCTCAAGTCTTCAAATTGCTCTGAAGCTCCAAGTTTGAAGTCAAATGTTTCTGATCATTCTGGTGTTAAGGAAATGGATGTTGGGAACACTATTTCTTCAGTTCCTAGATCTGATTCGCTAGAGTCAGCAAAGCCCAGCTCTTCCGTTTTAGAGGATGAAGCACCAGCAAAGGAAACTTTGGATGTGAAGTCATTTAGGCAAAGGGCTGAGGCACTTGAAGGGCTTTTAGAACTGTCTGCTGAGCTACTCCAGCAAAACAGATTAGAAGAGCTTTCAGTTGTTTTGAAGCCTTTCGGGAAAGATAAGGTCTCCCCAAGGGAAACTGCTATCTGGTTGGCAAAGAGTCTTAAAGGAATGATGATCGAGGACTGTGGACGAAGTTCATGAAGTAGTATCTGGGGTAAGCTCCCTCTGGCCTCATGTTTATTGTCATTGTTCTAGTAACTACTAGCAACTTGTGTCACACTCATCTCATTTACAGTTGCAATTGAATATTTAAACAGAACGGTTGGGTCTTCTCTCTCACCTCATTTTGTAATTTAATTCAATGCATTTTGTTGTACATAGTGACCATACATATTAAGTACATTTGTTATCCTGCCAAATGTATTGACATTCTACAGAATGTGTTGAGCAAATTAAAGTGTAACACAAGTTTTAGAGATGTTATTGCTGCAGTTTCCGAAGTATTCTCTAGTTCTAGATATTGCATCTCCTAAACCCAGTTTGGGACTGGAAACAAGTTTGGCAGTTGATATCCACCCATAAAGAACTTTGTCAAACCCTGCTTGGAGCCCATGCAGTTCTTTCATCAGTTCAAAATTCCCATTATAACAAACCTCCTTAAAATAATATTCATTCACAAGTCAAATACTCCTGAGCCTCATTTCGCTCTACCCAGTCACTTTATCAAAAACCCAATGGTCAAGTATTTGTAGGAAACAGGCACCAGATTTTATTAGAGATTTCAAATCTAATCAAGTTTCTTGGTTGGTTAACTTTGCTTGTCTATTTGGCTTGGTTTTTGAAAAGATTACAATAGCTGTAAATGAGACAAAACAATTTCTTAACGGTACTTCAAGCATTTTAAGGGTAAGAAATTAGGCAATGCTTATGGTTACTATGACTTCTGTTAAAACTACCAAAAATTGTTAAATTTTTATATTAATTTGATGGTTAAGAATAGCTTAGATTTGATAAAATAATTAATAATAATAATTTAATAAATTAAAATTAATTTATAAATAAATGTTTTTTTAAATATTATAATTAATTATTTAAAAATTTATAAATTAATAAAATTACAATTAAATTAGTAATCTTAATAAAAATTGAGGTGAAAATAACTTTAGTTAAAAAATTAAATCCATTAATTTTATCAATTTTAAAATTTTCTATTCAATAATTTTACGAAAAGTTATACATGTCCTTGAAAGTTTAAACAAAGTGTTTATATAAATGTTTCAGTTAGTTAGATTTTATCAATTTCTTGTTGAATTGATTTAAAGAAATTTAATTTTTTTAAAATAAAATTTTAAATTTAAGTTTTGTAAATAAAAAAATAAATATTAAAAAAAAAATTTCCAATGAATTTAACGTAATTTGATTTTAAATTAATAAAGTTTAATATAATTATTAAATATTAAAAAATTAATAAAAAAATTAGTTAGGCTATACATATTGCCTAAATATGAAATCGTAGCTTTGCCTGAATTTGTTTATAATTGCATCCCAACATGAAAGAAAAAGGACGAGTTAGAAGGATTGAGTTTGTATCTGATCCAAAACCATCCAGTATGGTACGAATCAATCAATCAGTCCCCTGAATCATTGATAACACAAATGGGAAACTAGTCATGGAAGCCATTTTTAGGCTGTAGCCATTTCAGGAACCCCACATTTCCGACACTCCATGATAGTTCACGGTACACCTACCTACACCCCTACAAAAGACTTCAACTTCCAAAGAGCATACATACAACAACATATATAGCAATAGGCCTGTGTCCTAAAAAGCAAACCCATTCCCATCTCCCCCCACCCAATCCAATTTCCATACCGTACCTCCATGATAACCCCTTGACATTGACAATGGCAAGAGCTATCCTAGGAGAATCTAGGATAAGGTCATGGGTGTTTGAAAAAAAAAAAAAAAAAAGGGAAAAGAAAAGACAAAGTACCTGTCCTCGTCAAAGTATCTTCTTGCTCAGCTCAAAACATAATTTGCTGTCTGCTTCCATACTTCCGATTCTTGAAGATGTCATGAGGACGAGAGAGAGAGACTTTCACATCAATGGCTGTGCAAAATCTCTGTACCAGAATCTCTGGCTTCGATTTTGTTTCCATTCATATACTTATTTGAAAGATGCTCCTGTGCAGCCCTGTCCTGCCTTTTTTGTTCTGCACGATTCTGCTTTCCTTATTATAAACACATAACCTCAAGTCATTGTGAAGAGATTACCACAAGTAAGATAAGATCATGGAAGGCAGTAGTAGCAGCAGCAGCACTGATGGATCACACAATCCTTCAGGTATGAATGAACCAAATTCTTATTTCTTCCTTTATTCTTCTATGGATCATCAGTACTTAATTATAATCTATAATCTTATGGAGTTTTTGATGTTTAGAGAAAGCCAGGGCATCGGACTTTGAGAAGGTGCAGAAACAGTATGAGGAGAAAATGGTGAGGATTCAGGAGCTGAAGAAACAGATTGAATCTGTGAAGGTTAGTTTGGAGGAGAAGAAGAAGAATATCCCAGTCCCAGAGGAGACAAAAGAAGCCTTCAAAAGCTTGAGTCAGAGATATGAGAGCTTAAGAGAGGAATACAATGTCCTCTTGGCTCAAAAGTCAAAAGATCACAAGTAAACAAAATCGTACTAGTAATTATCAATTAACTAGAAATGAAGAGGCATGTGATTTCCTTGTTTATTTTTGAACCATTAGTAAGATAATGGCTTAACGGGTATGATCAACCTATCGGGTATGTGTGCTTAGTATTTCGTTTTAGTCACAAATTAGAAAACAATTTTTTCTTAAAAAAGGAAAAGCATAATTAAAACCAACCCTACAAATAATATGTATTGTAATTGCCATATTTCCCAAAAAAAAAAAAAAAAATCTTATTTCAAAAGGAATAGGCTTTTGTTACAACTTTATATATTTCATCTTTCTTTTTCCTCTAGGGTACAATCCGCGGTTCCTGAAGCCCAATTACTCAGCAGTTAATAAGTGAAAAGAGGATCACTCATCCAAGAGTTCGTCTCATCCTTCCCATAACAACTCTTAATTTCATCCTCATCTTATATTGCCACTAACAAAGAAAGATTACTTATTATTGTGCCAAAAAAAAAAGAGGAAAAAGAAAAAAAACCACTACTACAATGGCACGATCCTTCACCACCACTTCCCCCACCAACGGCAGTTCCGCCTCTTATTCTGTACGTGCCGGAGCACTCGACTGTCTCAAAATACTTCTCTTCATATTCTTCTTAATCTTATTGATATCTATAGTTCCTTGTGCTACCTTCGCCGTAATTCGCCTGCAACCTACCCTCCCAGTATTCACGTTGGAATCTTCTCTCCTCTCTTTCACCAACACTTCCATCTCCAAGGTTAACACAATAACCGCCAACTGGAACCTCACTTTCACCGTCGAAAACCCTAACAACCATGGCATAGTCTATGACCAAATCACTGCCTCGGCGTTTCACGAGAAGGAATGTCTCGCCAACGCTGCTATTGCCGCCTTCGAGCTACCTAGAAAGAACAAGACTACCTTCCTAACTGGGTTTTCTGGTATGAGATGGAGATGGGGTTCCCGTAATTGCAGTCGTGTGAACAATGAGACACAGTGCGAAGGACTTAAGGTGGTTTGGCGTGCAAAAGCTAGTTTTGAAGGTTGGACGTGGCCGACGAGGAGGGATAACATGACAGCGGAGTGCACGGCGGCGTTTGATTCCGGCTGGGAATGCAATGTTAGTGGGAAATGGAAGGATATTAAGGGTATGTCCCTCAAAGTGTTCTGGGGTTACATTTTTTTCGCGGGAGTAGCTCTTTGTGTTCTACTTATTTCATATTAGATTAGCAACTCGGTATAATAACCCAAGGGGTGGTTCAATGGCAACTTGGTATAATAAGCAACAGCAGACACCAACTTCTACCAAGTTTGCAATGTAGGGCATGAATTTTGTATTAACAAACATCAAATCTCTATTTGGGAACAAATTGAAATGTGATATTTTCGAGTTTTTTAAAAAAATTTTCTAAGACTATATATTTGATTTAGATGGTACTTGCATTAACTATTTAGATATGGTTATAGTTAATAATTAATATTTAATGATTAATAACTATTATTTTTATAATTTAAAATATTTAATTTTTTAATTAAAATTAACAGTTAATAACCATCTTCGAAATGCCAAAATAAACACCCCATTACAAGTAAATTTTGATCAATTCTCTCAGTGCTATAACTTATAAGGTCAAACTTGGAGAGGGAGAATTGTGTCTCTGACTTGAGGTGATAAAAATTAGAAAAGAAAAAAAAAATAGGGCTAGAATCAGGCCCTATGCATGGCCCAAATCAAAATGTTGAATGGACAGACTGGGTTTTTCAAGCGTAGGCGTAGGCCGCCAAGGCGCCAACTAGGAAATGATTGAAAATATCAAGACAATTAATTTTGGAACGTGTTATAAAAATAATTTTTTATATATTTTTAAAATTTTTTTATATAATTTTTACATATTATTAAATAAACAAATATATTTAATATTATAAAATTTACATAAATAAAAAAAATTAATCATATATATAACATATCAAATGGTATAAAAAAATAAAATAAAAAATTTATCTAAAATCATTTCCCAATAATTTTTCTTTAGGCTTGCTCACATAAAAATAAAAAATAAAAAAGCGTGGCTACAGCACTTAAATTCATATGAAGCCCTTGAACTTTAACGAAAAAATCATTCAAGTCCTCAATACTGTTTTTAAGGGCAAATATCGCCTCAATGTTTTAGATTGAGGCAAACGAAAGCCCTAATTTACATTTTTCTATTATAAAATACTGTTTACCCAAAGATGTGAATTAAGAAGAATAAAAGCTTTTTGGGAATTTAAAGTCTGGTTTTTAAGATGGGTAATTAGTTTAAATTTTGAAAACTTTAAGTTATGGATGAATTTTCCTTGAATTTTGATAAGTCAAGGGACTATATAAAAATTAATTCATTTTATGTGATGTATTGTTTCTGTTAAATACGATAGGATTTATATCTTTTACAAAAAAATCTAAAGTGCATATATCTAAGGGTCCTCAATTTATCAATGGTCAAAGAAAATGCATTTCATATATGGTGAACATCATAACATGAAAAGAGTTATATATTTCTTACGTAAAATTAAAGTAAAAGTTTTGATTGTCTTCCATTGTCCATGCTTTTACGAAGGCAATTCTTATTTAATTAGTATTTATTCAAAAATGTGTATTTATTGTATTTTTTTATCATTAATTATGCATTAATTTGCATAAAAAAATAAAAAAAATTAATTTTAACAGTTA
>BPVZ01000007.1:2451802-2463215 GCA_020521535.1 Rubroshorea leprosula
GCACATTACTCATGTGTCAAATTATAAGTCTTACAACCGAAACTGGTTTAGTGGCAGATTGGCCATGTCATTTCATAGCATAAAAGAATTGGGCTACGAATCTGGCCCAAAAATTGAAATGCTCTTTCTGGTGTTTTACAGTACCTTTTTATCTCTGCTGCCAAATTCTGCCTCAGTGTCCCGGATGATCCGGATGAAAATCCCACACTTGACTAGAGATGGCAATTTTCTCCACGATCCGCAAAGCTTCACGGATATCCTCGCCACGGGGATGCAGATTTTAAGAATATTCCTCCCCGTGGGGTGAGGATGGAGGCATTTTTTTACTCAAGAAATTTTGTAGGGAATTTCCTCCGCTTTGCGGAGAATCATGGGGATCCACATAAAACAAAAGAAAATATAAATTTATTTATATATATTTAAATATATTAACAATTAATTTTTTATTTGCTCAACTTAATTAATTGACCAATCTATTCTTTTTTCAGTTTTTTCAAACCCAATTATACAGTTTAATACAGCTCATAGTCTTCCTAAACTTAATTGCCCAGGCCCAACCCAATTTGCATTAGTAAGTAGTAACCCTAGAACTAGAAGGACTACTACCCATAGATAGATTTTAGATCTACGAATTTGCAATTCCTCCTCCTCTCCAAACTCTAGTCTCCTCTCCTTTGTGCAGACTACGCTGTAGCTCACTGGCTCTGTTTCTGTTCTTCAATCAGTCAATTCCTTTCAACCTATCATTCTCAACAACCTTCGAAAGGTACTGCCCATAGCTCTGTTTCTATTCTTCAATCTGATATAAAGAACTTTTTCTAAAATTTTGTTAACTTGGGGTACTTGTTTTTGCTTTAGTAAGTTATTTCCTTAACTTGAAATTATTGATCAAGCTTAGTTTAAGTTGCTGCTACAGAGTTTATCTTGCTGGATTGGATGGATGTATACACATGTGCCACTTACTAAACTCTTTTATGCCCATTTTCTTAATGAACTTATTGTTGGACATCTATGGCAGTAGTTTATGCATTTTTTTCTATGAACTTTGCTGAATCTAGACTTGTGTGGCAATTGCAGTTTATGCCCCTTTTTTTATGAACCTTTTGCTGGATTTACTTGACTTATATGGTAGTTTATGCCTTTTTTTCTTTATGAACTTGTTGCTGACTTGCTAGACCTACTTGACATGTATATATTGGCTGTGTATATTTACTGCTTGTTTGTTTTGTTTCAAAATTTTACTTTATATGATTATTTGAGCTAGTTTTATTTGATGAATGTGAAAACTAGTGGAGTCTAAGTAGACCCATGTTGAACTTAATTTTGATTAACAAGCAATGAAAATTTTGATTAACAAGCAGTGAAAATTTTAATTAACAAGCAGTAGAGCAAGTGATAGTTTTATTTGGTGAGAACTCCGAATATCCACGATGACCTATCATTCCCCGTGGTATGGGGATGGAGGCTATTTTTGATTCTCCACCAAAATCCTCGTAGAGATCCCCATACTCGCCATTGACAGGGATAGGGATGGGGAGGGGGTCCCCGCCCCTGTGGGGATCCGTTGCCATCCCTACACTTGACTCTGTGTTATGTCATTATTTTACCATTGGGTATAATATTCTTGCATGACCAAACAATGAGGAAGATGTGACATATAACTTATGTTATCTTTTGTTTGATCCAGTCTGCTTGTTAGAAAGACATATGTGTTGCCTTTTGCTCTAATCACTGATGTTCATTTTGCATAAAGATGAACATATAATGATATGAGATGTTGGAATTTTATGAGAATTTAAGTGCTACAATAACTCATTCTATACAGTTTGTCAGAATAAAATCACACATGCATATCTGACTTAATCCATAGAAAATACAAAAATTAACTACTTAATAAGTTAAGTATTTATCTCAATCTCAAATATAAAATTTTAATTTAGTGAATACCAATACGCTAAGTTCTTGTTAATATTCTTTTACATCTCTAGATAATAGACAACTCCAATCTTCAAATATGTTATCTTCATTGCAAAAAGCATTAAAGTAGCAACAAGATCAACGGACAAGCACATCATGTTTGATTTTACTCTTAGGCAACAACATTTTTTTTATTAGCAAAATAAATAAATTTTATTATGCAAAATACAAGAAGTACTCCAACTCATATACAAAATTAAGATACAACCAATGAAAACATATTAACATAAACAACTCTTCCAGCAACTTCTACCATAACCCAAAGAACATGTGAAATGCAACTAACCCACCCAAGCAACCCATTATACCCACCCCTTCTGGTTCATATGAAACTCCTTCAGCCTCCTTTTATGATTTCTTATAGCTGTAGTACTCTCAAGTGGATTAACCTTCCAATCACAAAAGGAAAAAACACTTCCCTGCACTTTATTCTTGATCTAGAAAAATGTCTTTGCCTGTATCATATCCAACCCTTCCCTAGAACCCCCATCCCCCTTAAAAACTCTACAATTGCTCCAATACCATATAGACCAGGATGTAACAAGAAAAATACAAGCTCCCAATTCCTTCCTTATCACCTTACCCAAGCCACACAAGAAAAATTCCGCTACCCCCCCCCCCCAAAAATATTCGACAACACAATCTCTATTCCCCACCAAAATAGTACCTTAACCCATATTAACCAAGGTTCCTTACATGTACAAAAGACATGATTACATTCTTCCACCTCCTCATTACACAAACTAACACATTAGCACCCCCTCCAACACCACCCCTCTTTTTTGCAAACTCCACTTTGTTGGAAGTCTCTCAAGACATAATGTCCACCCAAAGAAACTAACTTTAGAAGGTACTAACCGACACCAAATTAATTTGCACAACTGATCATTAGGAATATATTCCACAGATGCCATAAACTCATAAGCTTTTTGCACGCATACCTCCCTTTTGAATCAAGCACCCACTATCAACAATCCTCAACACCTACCTTAATCTAAACTTTGCTCAATACCTCCCACAACACCAATTCCTCATCCCTCTCTCTTCCCAAACTCCCTTTCCTGCAAACTATATTCCATTGCCAACTACCCTCCTCCCAATACCCCATCTCACTAACTAGACCTTCCTTGTGTACAACCAACCTAGGACACAAATCCCTAAGAGATTTCTCCCCCACCCAAACTGCTCTCCAAAAACCTACCTGACTCCCATCCCTTACCACCCATTTAAACCCCTTCACCAACATATTCTTTAAGCTTACAAATCGCATACCTATACTAATAACATCCTTCCAAATCTTGGACACCCTTACACTATCCATTACTGTAATATCCACTTCCACCCTTCCCCCATAGTACTTCTCCCACACTACCTATTTCCACAAACCCTCCACCCCATCACTTAATCCAAACCACTACTTCCCTAATAAAGCCCAATTTTTTTGACACAAATCCGGCACTCCTAGACCTCACTTCCTCTTACTAGAACAAATGTATCCCATTTAACCCATGGAATCTTCCTTTTTAATTCCACCCCACCCCACAAAAAATCCCTTTGAGTGCTAATCAACTCAAATACCACATAATTTGACATAAAAAAAATACATTGAAAAAATAGGGATAGTAAAGAGTACCGAGTTGAGTAAACTGATGCGACCACCAAAGAACAACATAGCAGACTTCCAATAGCTAGCTTGGCTTGAAATTTGTTCAGAACTGAATCCCACATCTTCCTACACCCATTCTTCCCACCAACAAGAATCCCCAAATACAAAAAAGGAGTTTCCCTGACACCACAATGCAAAACACTTGCTGCCCCTTTAATCCACCTTTAAGACACATTGAAACCAAAGACATTTCTTTTACTAAAATTAATCTGCAATCCAAACATCAAATCAAACCATCTTAAAATGGTTTTGACCATGAAAATATTCTTACTGTCAACTTTCCCCAAAATCATTTTATCACCAGCAAATTGAAGCGAAGAAACAACAAACCCCTTATTACCCACCGCAATGCCTTGTAACATTCCCTCTATTTTTGCTCTTTTGACTAATCCATGCAATCCCTCAACAACCATCAAAAAGAGAAACAATGATAAAGGATCACCTTGCCTTAATCCTTTTCCCATCACAAACTCCTCCATAGGGCTTCCATTAACTAAAACCGAGATCTTTACTGTTGAAAGACATTCTTTAATCCACCCTCACCACTTCAACTTGCTCATCATCCAATCCAAGAATGACCAATCTACACAATCGTAAGCCTTTTTAAAATCAACCTTAAAAATAAAAGCATGTTACTTCCTCAGCTTAACCTTCTCCACAACCTCATTTAAGACTAAGGGCCTATTTGGTTTAACTTGTGAGAGCTTTTTCTTTTTTAGTACTGTTTATGAGTGATAAATTTAAATTTTTATTGGAGGAAAAATTTTAAAGTTGCTTTTAGAGATAGAAAAAAGTGAGTAAAAATGAAGTTTATGAAAAGTTTGGATTTAAAGCTTTTGAGTTTTTACTGTTTGAGATCTTTTTAAGGCTAGAAAAAATAAAAAAAACTGTAAGTTTTTAAGAGGGAAATTTAAACTTATGGAACATGAATAGTGTCAAAAAACTGAAGTTGTAAGAAGCTAACCCAAACATGCCCTAAAACACTATCAACTAGTTGACAACCCCCAAGAAAAGCAGATTGAGTGTCACTAATTATCCTTGACATTACAACCTTTAACCTATTAGCCTTCACCTTTACCAATAATTTATACACACATCCAATCAAACTAATAGGTTTAAAGTCCTTTAGCTCCATAGGATTCATTTTCTTAGAAATTAACATTAAGAAAGAAGAATTTAACCCTCTTACTAACCTACCATTTTGATGAAATTCCTCGAAAAAGCTCACAAAATCCTCCTTCAAACAGTTCCAAGCAAATTTGAGAAAATTAAAATTGTATCCATTCGGCCCCAGTACTTTAGTTCCTTCACAACTCTTCAACCCTTTCTCAATCTCCTCCATAGAAAGTGGTCTTTCTAACTAGGCTTTCATCTCTTCAAAAATCTGTTTAAAGCCAATTCCAGCAAGCTTGCAATGATTCCATGATTCTCCATCAAACAACTTTGGAAAATACTTGACAACCTCTTTCTTCACCACCTCTAGCTCCTTAACCCACTTGCCATCACACAAGAGGCCAATAATATTGTTGTAAGCCTTTCTACCATTTGCAATTTTGTGGAAGAATCTCGTATTAGCATCCCCCAATTTTGCCCAATTACTTCTTGATTTCTGCTTCCATATAGCTTCCCTCTTCCTCATAATATCCCATATCTCAACCTTCTTGTCTTTCATCCAACTCTTCCTCTTCCAAGGCAACCTCTTCATTCTTCATATCAATCCGTGCTACCGTATCAACTACAATTTGAAATTGAGCTTCTATATCCCCACACTTCCTTATTCCAACCCTTTATAAAGCTTTTCAACATTTTTAATTTTTGTAACATCTGTAACCTGCAAACCCATCCACCACCATCTCATTCCATTTGTCTTCAACTACTTTCCTAAAATTTGGACGTTGCTACCATGCATCCAAAACTCTAAGCGGTTTAGGTCCCCAATCTATTGCCCTTGTTTTCAAAATAATCGCATAGTGATCAATATAGTTCTTTTCAATCCTTGTTACACCCATTCTTCACCCATACTGCTCATTTCCATAGTCATCAATATCCTGTCTAATCTGCTCATAGATGTGCCATCTGATATGTACCATGTAAACTTTTGATTCACCAACTTAATATCAATTAACCCTACTGTCTCTATAAAAACATCAAATTCCTTCATATCTACACTTGCCCCTATCCTTCCCCTTCTTTCTTCAAGACTCCGAATAGCACTAAAGTCCCTTGCAAGCAACCATCGCCCACCCTTTTTAGTAATCCGCTTTCTTAGCTCATCCCATTACTCAGCTTTTCTCTTTTTGTCATTCGGAGCATGACAACAATAATACAACTTGCTTTTCCAATAAACTATCAATTTTTTTCCATTATAATTCAAATATTCTTGTTCCTTGATATTGACCAAACATGGCCATTCCATTTGAAATCCTCATCAATTATTATTAATTAGGCATCTAAGACACATCCTGTATTAATATAAACAAAAGAAAACCATACGTAAATATTCTTACATTTTTTTTTTAGACATTTATCTAATTGTGTTCTTAATATCTCTCTATCATTCACTAATTATATACTTAATCTTATTTAAAGAGAGCCATTATTCATTGAAATTGGAGGGAACAACACTCCAGACATTATAACAAAGGTTTAATTTATTAACATTAATACAAAATTAGTGGCTGAATTTCACATAAGACACAATTCATGTGATTACTTTATATCTCTTACTATATGTTTGATCAGGATCTAATCAATTGATTAACGATTTAATCTCAATCATTAATAATGCACATGGTCTTAATTAAGGGATGGCATAGAAACAGGGACGGAGCCAGGGGTGCAAGGGGGGCGCTCGCCCCCCCTAAACTTTTGAAAAAAAATTAAATAGGTCCTATACTTAAAAAAAATCAAATAAATCCTTTAAAAAAAAATAAAATGGTGTGTTCTAAATTTATTCTTTTATAGATCTTATAGTGAATTACTAATAACTTGACAAGTAAAATAAATTTACTAAAATATTTTTATTTATTTGACATATTTGTCATTCTAATATATACATAGTAAATGATTATTTGTATTAAATAACAAAATAAAATTAACTTAAAATTGCTATTGTTAATTCTTTAAAACATTTAGTTTTACTATCTGGATAATATTAAATAATATTTTGTGATGGAAGTTGTGTTTCATATTGAAATCTAAATACACAAATTTTAACAAGTTCTTTTATATTTAACATTTTTAAAATTTTAATTTTTATATATTTAAATATTAACCTTATTTATAAATTACAAATCAAAAAATTACATTTTTAACATATACATTTCAAATAACACTTCGTCCCCCTAAGATTATTTTCTGGCTCTACCCCTACCTAGAAAGTATAGGAAGAGCAAGAAAGAAACTAGGAGAATCTTAGATTCTCCTTTACAGTAGCATAATATATAAGAATGTGTGTGTGTATATATATATTTATGTATATATATATAATTAAAGGAAATGTTTTCAACACCCTGCTTTGATATAGACCGCCACTGAATTGATTTTAGTAATTAAAATATAAGATGAAAGTAAGTAATTTAATTAATTTTTTTAATATTAGATATATGATTACATTTTTTATTTTTAATTTTATAAAAAAAATAACTTTTTAATAAATATATTATAAAGTATATATATTAAACTAAAATGTGTATATATAAGTGTTTCAAGGATGGCAACGGGTCCCCACGGGAGCGGGGACCCCCTCCCCATCCCCATCCCCGTCAATGGCGGGTACGGGGATCCCACGGGGATTTTTGGCGGAGGGTCAAAAATTACCTCCATCCCCATCCCCGCGGGGAATAATAGGTCCCCGCAGATATTCGAAGTCCCCGCCAAATAAAACTATCACCTATTTCACTGCTTTATCTTTCAGGTTCCATAAAACCCCTTTTTTGTATTAACTTCCTAGTTGTTAGTTATGTCAGTATGTTACCATCTAGCTCAATCATAAAATTTCAGAAAAACCAATAGTAAATATAATAAATGAACAATGAGAAGGGCAACGCAAAGGGCAAACTCATCTCAGTCAGAGATCCGAGTAAGTATCAATTAAGGTAGCACAATCCAACGTTGCCCAAGTTAATTATTTTTAAAATTTTAACAAGGCAATATGGCATTGGATACTAAAAAGAGACATTCTTCGGTTGTTCTTTATATTATCTGCATTAGTAACAGGCGAAAGAGAAATTGTAGTCATATATATTTTAAACTAAAATTCATCACCATAGAAAATGAAAAGATATTCAAAATTCATTCTTCATGTAGCAAGCGCAAGTTGATACACATACCATCTGCAATAAACAAAATGTGCTTCAAAATCAATTATTTACCAAGCTAGCTAACCTCAAATTCCAAAAAAACTAACCTGTTCACTATGACCCTGTGGGAAATAAACAACCCTACTTCCAACAGGAGGTAGAGAAACAAGAGGTCCCGTACATGCATGCCAAAGTTCAGAGTTGAGAACCCTTTTTTCCCCTGCAATACATATTTTACATTAATGCAAAACTCCAACCAAAAAGCAAAATGAAGATATAAACAACTACAATCATATTGATCTTAACCACTAAAGAGTAATGCCACGGTGAGAGGCTGGCTAAGACAACCCAGCAGCAGCCTTGGAGCTCAGCTGGAGGTGAGCAGTGAGTTGCAGGGCAGCAAGGGCCAAGGGCTGTAGTGATGGCACCGTGAGTCCGTGAGAGGTCGAGAGTTGAAGGGAATCTAAAGGTCCGTGGAGATGAGGGCAGAGTTTGAGCAAGAGTGTGGGGTGTGGCAGAGGACTGGAGGAGAGGAAACACTGATTCACGATGAGTCGCAGAGTCGGTGAGAGGTGCGAGGCGCGACCTGAAGGGAAGCCAGAAGCATCGATTCACAGTGGATCGTGGAGATGAGGGCAGAGTTTTAGCATGAGTGAAGAGCGTGGCAGAGGATTAGAGATTTAGAGGAGAGGAAAGTCGACCGAGACCGAGAGGCGAGAGAGGAATGGAAATCCCTAATTCAGAATTTGCAAGAAGCGGGCAAGTGGCAGCAAGCAAAAAAGGACTGAAAAAGTGAACATAAAATGTCTTTCTGCTGGGCAGCTAGGGTTATATGTAAATTGGGCTGTAAATTGTGAATTTGGGCAATTAAGTTTAGGAAATAGGAATATTAGATTCACAAAAAAAAAAAAAAATGGATTGGACTGAGAAGTGAGAAGTGAGAATTGGGTTTGGAAATTTTACAAAGTGCAATGGAGGGAGGAGAAGGGAAATGAAGGGGAACAAAAGGAAAGAGAAATATGAGGATTTTGTAGAGAGGAAGAGGGAAAGAAAGGAAAGGAAAGAAAAGGAAACACGTGGCGTTGAACTTCTAAGTGAATTTGTATGAAAAGGCAAAATCTTACAACTTCATACCATAATAAGATAGTTTTAAGATGCCCTATTCTAGTCCTCCAGGATCTTCTGTGGTCCATGATCAATAACACGTTCAGCCAAGTGGCTCATGGTGGCATTTATTGTTCTGTTACTGGTCTTGCACTGCAACAGTTGCTGCTGAAGACTCTGCACGAGCTCATTAAGTCTTTGAATGTTTTTCTCTTGTGATAAGATTATCTGGAGCGATTGGATTAGAAATTACAAAAGTTAAAACTGAACAGGGTATGAGACAAATCACAATGAGAACAAACCACCCTACTGGAATAACTGGTACAAGTTTTCCAATAATGCAAAATAACCTCATTGATAACAGGTTGGCACGGTATATTAACCAAGATGAAATCATGTAATGTCCATTTACACCATCCCTCAAGTGGAAACTCATAAGTAATAACAGAATCAAGTTAGGTGACTGTTAAAGCAAACTGAACCAATTAGATTCATGAAATGGGGGATCATAAGTAATAAACCCTTTGGTGGTTGCAGTCTCTTGAGCACAGTCAGTAGATCACATTTGCCAATCCTTATCTAATGGCTTGGTCAAGTCTGTTATGAGCTCAAGCAGGATGCATCTGAAAACAATGATGTTGACTATAAATCCAAGAACTGCCTCCATCACTGAAGTCGATGATATAAACTTAGTGGACTAAAATGATGATGTTATACTGCTGTAGGTGTACGTTAAAAGGACAAGAAATGTCAACATAACACTACCATTATATTGCATTGCTACTTCAACAAAAGATTGCTTTGCAAGTAAGAACTAACAGAAGTCGATTTAAAGGTGAGCTACAGCTATCTGCCAATTGTTTGTGAATGTTGATTAAGAAAGAAAAAAAGGCTATGAATCAGCCTAATGACTGCTACCCTGGTTTTGGCTCAGCTTTAGTAAAATGAAAAGTATGACGACACATTAAAGCCAATGATTAGAAACTATAAGAAGTTCACCCCCTGCACTTATTTGTGGAAGTGTTTTCTAACAAATTAAAATAACATACAATCTCCTGTCAGTGTGAGGGGTTCTACAGGAAAGAGGGAGACAAAAAAAAACACATATCAAGCCAGCCTAATAAAAAACTCCAACTCAAGTGTTAAGGTCTATGTAAGTAATTTAAACCATTTGACCAGAATTTGGTGACATTAGGAAATTGGTGACAGATCAATAGATCATCCTAGACAGGCAATCAAAATGTGAAGAAAAAAGCTCTTATAGGGCAAGCAACCTTCCACTTTGGTTAAATTATCCAGTTGAGAACATGGAAGTCTTGGAAACATTACATTAAAAGTGGCATTAATTAGAAAGCAAACTGTTTCCAGATGACAGTAACAACCATTCAAAATGGAATATGATACATAGAGAGCAAGACATCTGTTATCAATTACAAGTTAACGATCAAAATAAAAGAAAATACACAATAAGAAGTACAAGTAAAACTTAATTGGCACTTAAAAAAGAATTACCTTCTCTTTAACAGCTTTTTCCCTCTTTGAAATTGACTGCTGTTTCTCGGTAATGCTAGGTGTCGGGTCTATGTCAACAACGAGTTGTTGTCTCCACTCAAACTGAGAGGTAATTATAAGCACAAGCAATAGAAAGACAAGTAACATGGGTCTTGATATCATTATAGGCCTCTCTTATGAAACCTGTAAAACAATGAAAAAAACTCAGTGAGTATATAATAAACACGTAACCAAAATGCGTCGACATTTACTTAAAAAATCCATGATTTAATGCCCCTTTTTGAGATGAAAAGGAAAATCCCTCTTCAGTCTTCATTGCCTTAAGAGTTTGGAAGGTAAACTCCAGCTAACCTGACTGGACTAGACCCAAAAAAGACATCATCACTGAACCATTAAATTAAGTTAAATGCTCCCTTAATTTGCCAAGAAACTATTGGAACAAAGAAGTCAAAAACTTTTATAGTTTACTCATACCAGAACCTAAAAGCCCTCCTGATTTTAGCTTTTATAATGGTAATCAGACTTTCAGAAAATAAGCAATGAATATATTCTGTCTCATGAATTCACTTTCTCTCCGGTAATTACACAAAGCAAAAATTCGTAGTCCAAAACACAGAATAACGAGAAATGGAAGCAAACCTTCATTCAAAAATAAAAAATAAAAAACTTAAAAATCATCATCAATGATCCCTTAATGCCTACTTGCTTGACAACACTAAAAGCAGCAATTTTGCTAAAAAAAAAAAAAAAACCCTAACAATTTGAGTTCGGTTACAGAGACAACGGCGGAAAATATAAATGCTAAGTAGAATTCAAGCTTTCTAACTAATCAGCATTCAGAAATTAAGAAGGA
>BPVZ01000007.1:2463315-2477176 GCA_020521535.1 Rubroshorea leprosula
ATATATATATATAAAAAATATATATAAATAATTTTTTTTTATTTTATATGGATCCCCATGGTTCTCCACGGAGTGGAGAAAATTCCCCGCGAAATTTCACGGATAAAAAATTACCTCCATCCCCGCCCAACGGGTAAGAATATTCTGAGAATCTCCATCCCTGTGGCGGGTATCTCCATGAAGCTCCGCGGATCGCGGAGAAAATTGCCATCCTATACTCCCATAATTAAATATGTTGATGGGCTGGTGTGATCATTGATTAAATCCATGTGCTTCGAAGCTCACATGCGCCTTTTAGCTAACTGCCCTTTCCTGAATACATGTGCCACGTAATTTACTGGCACATGTTTTTTATGTTTCACGTTCGACACATACACGGAACATATACATTACTATTGTCTGAGAATTTTCGCATATATTTCCCAAAAGTTTTGTAAAAGATGAGTAATTTCATGTGCAAAGCCTGTCCTTTTGGTTCTTTTATCATAAAATTACATAAACCTTTGTCCATGTCACATGCCCTAAAATTGTAAGCGCTTGTCTAAACCTTCATAATGCCTATCCATTATGAATATATAAAGCATTTTGTTGTTTGAAATCATCCATAGAAACAAATTCAGTTATTTTTAACCTATGTTACTTTTTGTTTTATTTATGATTCGGTGTACTGTTTTTGTAATATTAATTCATTTAAAATAATAATAATTATACTCTTAATATATTTAAAACTCTTATTTTTATGTTTCTAAATTTGATAATTTTCAAATGTACTCTTGTAAATCAGCACATTATTCACATGTCAAATTATAATTCTTGCTACAGGATCTTTTTTACATAAAAAAAGGAAGCCCCTGGTAAAATCGAAGTAGAACTGATGTGGACTGTTCAGCATATTCTGCTTTTGTTATTGAACAGGGGAAAGTTGGGAAAAGAGGAACGGTTAAACCCGCTTAGCCATGTTGCCTACTTAAAAAAAAAAAAAAAAAAAAAAAAAGGAAAAAGCCTGCTTAGTCTTCTTTCCTAATGATATCAACAGGACAGAAACACTACTAAGTGTTGTTGCAGAAAACCTTCAAGGCCTTCCTTGCTCGGATCTTCTCGTCCAATAAACCTGCAAAGTCACGAGGGTGGTTCTCGGGGTAGACACTTCGATACTTAAGTAAGCAATAGTCTACACTTGGAGCTCTTTTGAGAGAATGGAGTGTATTAGAGAGAAATACTAAAGAAGAAGTCTTGTACCTTTGAGGGGTGTGGGGATATTTATAAATCCTTTGGGGATGCTTGACATCTATTGCACTTCTGTTGGTCCCTTTGGATCTATTTGAGTGTATATGATCTCCATAATAACTCATGCATGTGCTCTTTTGTATTTGGGCTTCATGGGCCTTCACTATGTTTATGGGTTAGTAACATTACTACCCTTACACTATTCACCCTCCCGAAGTCATTCACTTGTGAATGATTAGTGTGGAAGATGAGTGTAAATGGGGGTAGTAAATATAAAAATGTATGACATGAAGTCGTGTTTTAGGCTGCAGCCGAAGTAAAAATGCATGACACGGAGTCATGTGTTTCGGGCCATAGCTGAGGTAAAAATGCATGATACGGAGTCATGTGTTAGGGCCGTAGCCTAAGTAAAAATGCATGACATGGAGTCATGTGTTATGGTCGTAGCCAAAGTAAAATTAATGACTCAATCACTATGGCTAGAGCCAAAGTAATATAGGTGACGTGTGGTCACTATGGCCGAAGCCGAAGTAAAATAGATGATGCATAGTAACTATGGCGGGAGCCAAAGTAAAATAGGTGACTCGGGGTCACTATGGTCAGAGTTGAAGTAAAATATGTGACTTGGGGTCGCTATGGCCGGAGCCGAAATAGAACTGGTGACTCATGGTCACTATGGCCGGAGCCGAAGTAAAATATGTAACTCAGGACCACTATGGTTGGAGTTGAAGTAAAATGTGACTCGAGGTCACTATGGCCGGAGCCAAAGTAGAACTAGTGACTCATGGTCACTATGGCCGCAGCGAGGTAGAACTAGTGACGGTGTAACTGTGGCTGGAGCCGAGGTAAATAATGATGACCGGAGTCAACGGTCGAAGCCGAAGTAATAAGTAATGACTGGAGTCATGTGGCCGGAGCCAAGGTAATAAGTAATGACTGGAGTCATGTGGCCGGAGCTGAGGTAATAAGTAATGACTGGAGTCATGTGGCCAGAGCCTAGGTAATAAGCAATGACCGGAGTCATGTGGCCGAAGCTAAGGTAATAAGTAATGACCGGAGTCATGTGGCCGAAGCCGAGGTAATAAGTAATGACCGGAGTCATGTGGCTGAAGCAGAGGTAATAAGCGCGTGACATTGGGTCATTGTGGGTCGGAGCCGAAGTAAAGCAGGTGACATTGGATCACTGTGGGCCGGAGCCAAAGTAAAGCACGTGACACTGTCACTGTACCCGAAGCCGAAGTAAAACATGTGACGCTAGGTCATTGTGGCCGGAGCCGAAGTAAAACATGTGACGTTGGGTCACTGTGGGCCGAAGCCGAAGTAAAATGTGTGACTCGGAGTCGCTTTGGCTGTAGCCGAAGTAAAGATGCATAACCCATAGTCATGTGTTATGGTTGTAGCTGAGAATGATGCCCTAAAAATGACGACTTGAAAGTGACGATTTGCAACCTCATGAGCCATAATAATGGAAGTCAAACTTCTAAGAGTCATGCTCTATAGATCTAGGATCCGAACCAGTTTTTGTAAAGTTGATTGAATGCCAATTTTGGTAGCTGGAGATGCCTACCACAGAATCCCACCTTGAGATGCCCATAAGAAAATCTTGGTCTCTCGAGTCATAGCATAAAATCAAACTCCTTTGAGGGTTGTTCTTTGCAGAGTTAAGATTGAACTAAGCTTTCATAGAACAAATGAGTTGATAAGCTGATAGTTGATGGATGCAAGCTCTTGTAGATCGAATGGGCTAAAAAAGCCAATAGCTAATGGGCTCAAAGGCCAATAGTATTTTCTGATGAACTTATAAGTTTAAAAGCTGATAACATATTTATGAGTCTTCCAAGCTAAGGAGTTAACAGACTCTTGAGACCTGTAAAAATTCATTCTAAACATAGAACTTGACAAGATGCCATTAGTTTATCAATAGTCAATAATAAATGAGATACATCAACATTAAAGTGGCACAATAATTTGGAATTAAATATAAATGTTTGTGACATGAGTTATCAAAATAAACATTGCTAAAGTATGAGTTTCAAAATATATTCAAATTGAAATATTCAAGTAGCAAGTTAAGCACATGCCAAGTAATATATGAAAGTTTATTTTTGTTGCTTATGTATTCCTACTCCCCCTCTCAAAGAGAGATTTATCTTTTTAAGTTATAACCAATAATAAAGACCACCAGCTCGTGGATACCATTAGCTTGTGGATTATTCCACTATTCGCATGAGGCTCCACAAATGTATTAATATAAATAAATGTCATTTAAGCCACTCACTTTTAGTTGAAACATGAAGAATATATTATATTCAATTTATTTAATAAATAGGGGCTTAGCATATCTTATTGATGAATGGCCCATGAAAGGTGGAACACAAGATAGCTGGTGAAATGGCAAGTTGGTTGCAAGCTAGACCTGAGCTCAACTGTCATAAGGGTGAGCTCAAGCAGTTGAGTTCATCTAAAGTTGTTTACCTCATCCAAATGGGCTGTCATGAGGATGAGCTCAAGCAGTTGGGCTCATCCGAGGTTGCTTACACCATCTAAGGGAGTTCACCTCGGAATGGGTTGTCATGAGGATGAGCTCAAGTAGTTGAGTTCATCTGAGGTTTACCTCATCCAAGGTAATTGACCTCGGAATAGGTTGTCATGAGGATGAACTCAAGCAGTTGAGTTCATCTAAGGTTGTTTACCTCATTCAAGGTGGTTCACATCGAACAACCATCACACTATTCCCCCTCTGGGAGTCATTCACTTGTGAATGATGTGGAGGTTATGTGGGTAGGGAGTAGTCCAAGTTAATCCGAGGTCGTTTGCCTCACCTGGGGTCATTTGCCTCATCCGGGGTAGTTCACCTCGGACTAGGCTGTCACGAGGATGAGCTCAAGCATAGGCTGAGTTCATTCGAGGTTGTTTACCTCATCTGGGGTAGTTCACCCGATTATCATGAGGATGAGATCAAGCAGTTGAGCTCATCCGAGGTTGTTTACCTCATCCAAGGTAGTTCACCTCAAGATGGGCTAGCATAAGGATTAACTCAAGTAGTTGAGTTCATCAGGTTTATATCATCCAAGGGAGTTAACCTCGGAATGGGTTGTCATGAGGATGAGCTTAAGCAGTTGAGCTCATCCAAGGTTGTTTACCTCATTCAAGGTAGTTCACCTCAGGATGGGCTAGCATGAGGATTCACTCAAGTTGTTGAGTTCATCCGAGGTTTACATCATCCAAGGGAGTTGACCTCGGAATGGGTTGTCATGAGGATGAGCTTAAGCAGTTGAGCTCATCCAAGGTTGTTTACCTCATCCAAGGTAGTTCGCCTCAGGATGGGCTAGCATGAGGATTAACTCTAGTTGAGTTCATCCAAGGTTTACATCATCCAAGAGAGTTCACCTCAGAATGGATTGTCATGAGGATGAACTCAACCAAGTTTATGAACTTGTTTAAGTTCCTAAGTCAGCACATGAAGTTCCTATTATTAAAGTCCAAGGCTGACCATATTATATGATGAGGATACAGATATATATATATCTTTAGCTCAGCATCACAGTTAATAACTGTAATTTGAATAAATTATGAAGCTGCACTTTTTAATCATAGGTTCCTATTAGAAGTCATAATATATGACTCTTTTCCCCCCTCAACCCGTACATTTGGGGTCGGTAGACATAAACGTTGTAATCGTAAATTACCTTATTTGCAATTTTTATGCTTTAACATGTCCAATAAACAAGCAGTCATGCATGTTGTAATAAAAAATCTTTCTAGCTTGTAAATATAATAACAAAAATTGGACATGCGAAATGACTCAATAAAAATCTTGAACGCACAAAGAAAATTTGAAGTTTCTAATATGTAACACTTACTTGACTTGCAGAGTAGAATTAACTTATACTTGGGAAGAATTGTGCTCAATGAGATAGAAAGTCGAGAAAGAATTTAACTTCTTATGAACAATGTTAACTTCTCCTTGCCTTGACTCAGGAGCAAATGTGGAGAAAAAATCTAGCTTCTCATAAATGATGCCAAAGAAGAAATTTACTTGATCATCTTTGTGAGTTGTTGAGCTTTATGGTTTGGGCCCGTGGCCTTTTGAAAATTTTTGATAGAGGAGTTGTTCATAGCTCGTACAGGAAGAGCTCACCATAAAAGGATTTCTCTAGAACCCACCCCACATGGACTCCCTACACTTTTCCATCTCTAAAATAGCAATGTATATTTATAATCATGAGTGCAAATGAGCAAAATGGCATGATTATGATATATAAAAAATGAGATGGCAAAATGATATCATGAATGCAAAAACAAGTGCATAATGAATGGAAAAATGTGGAATGAATGCAAAGAATGCGGAAAGCAATTAATAATAAATTTCAATATAAGATTGGACCAAGCTTGGGCCAAAGCTGTAATTTGCTGCGGAGCTCAATTGCTTTCTTGACAACCTGTATCACAAGGACTTGAAAAAAAGGAGAAATCAAAGGCATCCAATTTTATAATCAAGAAAGTATATATAAAATAAATAAAAGAAAAAGATTACTAGTTCATCTTTTTTTAATTTTCAAAACAATACTTGGCTGATTAACTAAATTTATATACATATTAATGTAAAATTTATGCCTTGATATTATTGACATTTAGATGAATTTTATGAAAATTGACTTAATTTTGCATAATTTTCATTCTGTGTTGGAGAGTACTTAATTGGAAAAAGTCACAATCCTTATGAGTAAATTGAAAAGATATGAAATTTGAGGATTAAATTGTGCAGAATCCAAGAGTAAGGGGTCGGGACTGTAATTTTACCGTTAACAGAATTTGCAGAGAAGGACAAAAACCCGACACGGACTCTTCAAGACGGATGCAGGAAAAGTGTCGGTACCTTGTTGAGGGTGTTGACACCTTGCAGCTCATGCTGCACATCTTTCAGTTCATGCTCAATCTCTGCACCTCGTGTTTAAGTTCTGCACCTCGTGTTTAAGTTCTGCACTTTGTGCTTGGCCTCTGCAGCTCGTGGCTGACCTCGGCAATAAGTGTTTTGAGCTCTATAGCTCGTGCTCAAGTTATGCACTTCGTGCTCGACTTCGGTAGCAAGTATTTGAGCTCTGCAGCTCGTGGTTGACCTCTGCAACTCATGTTTGAGCTCTGCACTTTGTGCTCGACCTTTGAAGCTCGTGGCTGACCTCAACTGGAAATGTTTGAACTCTGCAGCTTGTGCTCAAGTTCTGCACTTCGTGCTCGACCTCGACAGCAAGTGTTTGAGCTCTGCAGCTCATGGTTGACCTCGGCAGCTCATGTTTGAGCTCTGCACTTCATCTCAACCTCAAGCTCATGGCTGACCTCGGCTGTAAGTGTTTGAACTCTGCAGCTCGTGCTCAAGTTCTACGCTTCGTGCTCGACCTCGACAGCAAGTGTTTGAGCTCTGCAGCTGGTGGTTGACCTCGGCAACTTGTGTTTGAGCTCTGCACTTCGTGCTCGACCTCAAGCTCATGGCTGACCTCGGCTGTAAGTGTTTGAACTCTGCAACTCGTGCTCAAGTTCTGCGCTTCGTGGTCGACCTTAGCAGCAAGTGTTTGAGCTCTGCACTTCGTGCTCGACCTCAAGCTCATGGCTAACCTCGGCTGTAAGTGTTTGAACTTTGCAGCTCGTGCTCAAGTTCTGCACTTCGTGCTTGACCTCGACAACAAGTGTTTGAGCTCTGCAGCTGGTGGTTGACCTCGGCAGCTTGCAGCTCATGGTCCAGCATTTTGCACCTCGACATTTCGCAGTTCGTGCATAAGCATCTCGCACCCCGGACTTGTGCAATTTGTAGCTTGGACTTCTGTAATTCGTAGCTTGTGCTCGAGCAAGACGTTTGTAGCAGCTCATGCTCAAGTAGGATATTTGCACCTCGTGCTCCAGCAAGTTGTTTCAGCTCGTGCTCGAGCAAGATGCTTGCAGCTCATCATTGTTGAGCTTGAGTAACAAAGCCCAGCCATAGTCGGCCCGACCATAGTTGCTTAGTCTCCTTCTATCATTGGAACCATAGGCTTTTGTTCCCTAGCAGCTGATTAGAGGGATTTTCACACTGGCAAGCTTTTAGTTGAGAGCTGAGGTTGCAGTTCTTTATGAGCAGAGGATAATGGTATTTTGGGAATCTCGGACTTTGATGATGAGGACAGAGAGCTTGAGGCATTGGCGGATGGCGCGGGTGGCGGCAGCCATGTGAACGGGGAACTAGTTGATGACTCCACCGTCTTTGCTGAATGCCATCTCCCCCAACTCCATGCCTTTCTTCACCACACCCTCCAACCCCATTTCTGTTTCCTTCATTTTCATTATCACCAACTGAATAGATGAGAAGTACATTTATGGTTGAAGAACAGAGAGGCACATGACCGCCATAGTTGAAATTAGAGGAGTTTAGAAGGAAAGAGATAAGTTCTTTTTTTTTTTTTTTGGTGGACCCCTCTGAGTTACCTTAAGCTTGTGTTTTGCTGACACTCTTTTGCTTCTTGAATACTCATGGCTGACATTGTAACTTACCTCGATAGTTGTGCAGAGCTACTCCCTCATTTGTCCTTTTGCGAAAGCTTCTCTTCTTCATGGGTGAATAGACCCTTTTCATCACATTTGCTTCTGCAACTCAAGTGTAAACTTCTGCAACTCAAGTGTAAATTCATCAGATCTGCTTCTACAACTCAAGTGAATAGGCCATGAGGCCTTCACTCGTTTTCTCCTCCCTCCAATCAATCAGATCAACATAGAAATGAAGCTTTTTATTCGTTTCCCACAAATGGCGCCAATGTTGTTGCAGAAAACCTTCGAGGCCTTCCTTGCTTAGATCTTCTCGTCCAATAAACCTGCAAAGCCCCGAGGGTGGTCCTCAGGGTAGACACTCCGATGCTTAAGTCAGCAATAGTCTACACTTGAGTCAGCAATAGTCTACACTTGAGTCAGCAATAGTCTACACTTGGAGCTCTTTTGAGAGAATGGAGTGTATTAGAGAGAAATACTAAAGAAGAAGTCTTGTACCTTTGAGGGGTATGGGGATATTTATAAATCCTTTGGGGATGCTGGACATCTGTTGCACTACTGTTGGTCCCTTTGGATCTATTTGAGTGTATATGAGCTCCATAGTACCTCATGCATGTGCTCTTTTGTATTTAGGCCTCATGGGCCTTCACTATGTTTATGGGTTAGTTATATTACTACCCTTACACTAAGTTTGTCCACCAGAGACCATTCCTCTTCATATATGAAGATTGAACCCTTTTTTTTTTTTTTTTTTTTTTTTTTGGTAAATCAATGTTGAACATTCAGTATTGCCCGGATATATTGTTTGATGGGCAATTAAAAAAAAAAAAGGAAAAGTATTCCCTATATATTCCTTGTATGCCTTTTTACCAATCGTTGATTAATTTGGCCGTATGTTACTGTCACTGCCGGACAAAACTCCTTGCTGGCGGGATGACGCAAGTGATAAAGGCGTCCTTTTTTCCCGTCAGGTCCACATAACACCTGGAAATTGAGCCTTCTACCACAGCAGTTGGGTCTTTCACGGTTACATCAAGCCTTTCCCTTGGGGAAACTAATATTGAACGGAAAAAGAAAAGAAAAGAAAAGAAAAGAAATTTATGAAAATCATGCATGTGGTCTCAACACAAGGTTTGCATCTAACCTAAAACCAATTGGCTATAGATGGAGTGGCATTCCTTATATTTAACCCACAAGTTTCTTAATTTTATACTTGATGTGGGATTTTCCCACTTAACATGCCTCCTCATGTGCAGATCCGCTATGAATGTCGGGTCCTGTCACATGGGTTAACATACCCCCTTAGATATAGGCCTGGTACCTTCAGCTTCGAGTCCTAGCAGGTGGGCTAACAATGACCTTTCCAAGACAGAATCTAGACTCTGATACCATATGAAAATCATGCATGTGAGAAGATGTGAACACAATTATATTTAAAATTATTGTAAATATATTTAAAATTATTGTAAATATTTTACACTTTAAAATATTCTCTTTGTATACTTTATACCTTAGAATATTCTTTTTGTAAACACCTATATATAAGTCATTATACATACAGTATGATTCAAGGAAGCAATAAACCTTTCTTCAAATTATTCTTTTTTTTCTATTTTCTAACATGGTATCAGAGCTATAAGCTCCTGGTTCTTTTCTCTTATCATCGCTGTTGGGTTTTTTGGAGTTGGATTTTCAATTCCATTCCAGATCTAAAATTTTGTCGTTGGGATCTCTTCTCCTACAGATTGGATTGTTTATCCTCAATTCTCAAGCCCTTTCTGAGGTATTTTATTGGTTTGTTATTTCAATCTGGGCATTTATTTCTTTATATTTTTAGAGTTTTTCAGTATTATGAGTTTACTGATTCTATGGCGAGTTTTGAAAGGATTGTAACTCATCCTACTACTGCTATGGTTGCCAAAGAAGTGATAGAACAACCTAATGTCAACCTTGAATCCCTAAAATAGGTAATATTAAATCTTTTTAATGCTCCTACTACCTTATCTACTGCTCTGGGTACCAAACCTTGGTATTTCAATTCTGGTTGTTGTAACCATATGTCTTCAATTGCTGCTCATTTCTCTTCAATGTCACCTAATAATTCCTTTCCTGATATTTATTCTGCTGATGGTTCCCCTATGAATATTAGTCACATTGGCAATGTTTCTACAAAGTCATTGACTTTACCAAATGTCGTTTTAGTTCCAAAACTTAGTTATAATCTTCTATCTGTTGGTCAATTCTATGATCTTGGTCTTGAAGTAACATTCTCTGCTCATGGTTGTCGTGTGCAGGACCCATGGACAGGACAACTTCTTGGAACTGGTCGCAAGGTGGGGCGTTTGTTGAGCTCAACTATCTGCATATTTCTAATAATAAAATGGATACACTATCATTTCCAAATGATTGATTCATCCAAACCTTGCTTTATGCTATTGGATTAGAGTCTTTACAAATTCCATATCAACAAATCTTCCAAGCCTGTGCTGCTACTAATATTTCTCCTTTCCATTTGTGGCACTCATGACTCGGACATACCTCAGTCGATAAACTTCGTCCATTTATCTCTCGTGGTTTATTAGGATCAGTTTCGAATGAATCTGTGCATTGTGTGTCTTGTCAACTTGTAAAGCAACCAACTTTATCTTTTTCGAGTAGTCATTCTCATTCTACTGCTCTTTTTGATCTCGTGCATTCTGATGTTTGGGGTCCATCTCCTACACCCACCATGGGGGGTTCCAGGTACTTCGTGTTATTTATTGATGATCATACTCGTTTTACTTGGATATACATTATGAGTAGTCGCTCTAAATTATCACAAATTTATATTGATTTTTCTACCATGGTCAAAACTCAGTTTTCTAAAATTATCAAAGTTTTAAGAACTGACAATGCTACTGAATATCTTGGTACTAAACTTCAATCATTTTTGAAAAAGCAGGGTACACTACCATAACAATCCTGTCCTTATACTTCTGAACAAAATGGGCGAGCCGAACGCAAACACAGACACATCCTTGATTCTGTTCGTGCTTTGGTCATTTCATCTTCTTATCCAGAGCGATTTTGTGGTGAAGTTGCTCTTACAGCTATTTATCTTATTAATCACATTCCATCATCAATCCTTAATAACTAGTCTCCATACGAGCGTCTACATGGTATTCTTCCTGCTTATAATCTTCTTAAGGTTTTTGGTTGTGCATGTTTTGTTCTTCTTCCACCTTATGAACATAACAAGTTAGAACCTAGAGCTTGATTATGATGTTTTTTGGGTTATGGGATTACACAAAAAGGATATCGTTGTTGGGATCCTATGTCACAAATACTCCGAATTTCACGTCATGTTGTCTTTTGGGAACACACTATGTTCTCATCATTGTCAAACTTCAAAGTGTCATCCTCTCATCAACCTCCATTTTTTACTAATCCTTCTATTGAGCTATTTCCTAATGATTCTAATGCAGGTACATCTGATGAGCTCTACAATACCTCACCACATGCTCCAACTAGTTCTGTAGAAGATGATCTGCCTACTGGTAATGCATTAGATAATTTTGAGCCTTCTTCTACTTTCTCGTCTGTATCACTTGTTGATTCTACAAATGAGCTTGTTGTCCCATCCTCGAGTCATCCTACTCGGGTAAGAAACCCTCCCAACTACCTTCGTGATTATCATTGTTTTCTTGCTATTACTTCATTACATGAGCCTCAATCTTATCAAGAGGCCTCTTTTAACCCTCTTTGGCAACAAGCTATGCAAGATGAATTACAAGCTCATGAGAACACTCATACATGGGCTTTAGTTGATCTCCTTGCTGAAAAATCTCTAATAGGCTGTAAATGGGTGTACAAGATCAAAACACGATCTGATAGTTCTGTGGAGCGTTATAAGGCACGCTTGGTTGCTAAGGGTTTTACACAAGAGTATGGAATCGACTATGAAGAGACATTTGCTCTAGTTGCTCGTCTTACATATGTGTGCAATTTGCTTGCTATCGCTGCTATACGGAGATGGAAATTGTTTTAGATGGATGTGAAAAATGCTTTTCTTAATGGTGACCTAGAAGAAAAAGTTTATATGAAACCACCTCCTGGGCTCAACCATCCTCTAAACAAGGTATGCCGATTGCGCCGTGCATTATACAGGTTGAAGCAATCCCCTCAAGCCTGGTATGCAAAGTTAGTGCTACTGTGAATGAGTTTGGTTTTACTTCCAGTCCACATGATACAGTTTTGTTCATTCGTAAGACTGCTCAGGGTATGGTTCTTTTACTTCTTTATGTTGATGACATGATTATTACTAGAGATGATGTCACAAGTGTTGAGGAGTTAAAACAATCTCTCAGTTAGAAATTTGAGATGAAAGATCTTGGTGTTTTGAGTATTTTTTGGGGCTTGAAGTGACCTCTTCAAACGATGGCTACCTATTTTCCCAAGTAAAGTATACCTCCGATCTTGTTTATAAAGCTGAACTCACTGATGGTAAGAGTGTTTCTACAACTCTTGAACCTAATGTCAAGCTTACACCTATGGATGGCTCTCCACTTTCTTATCTTACTCGCTATCGGTAATTGGTTGGTAGTCTACTTTATCTTAGTACGACACACCCTGATATAGCATATGTAGTTCACATTGTTAGTCAGTTTAAGGCTACTCCTCGCTTCACTCATTATGCAGCAGTACTTCGCATTATTCACTATGTTAATAGAACATTATTTCATGGACTCCATTTTTTTGCCAACTACTCCTCTGTGCTTCGCGCTTACTCTGATGTTGATTGGGCTGGTGATCCTTCTGATCGTAAGTCTACCACTAGTTATTGTCTTTTCCTTGGTAATTCTCTTATCTCTTGGCGGAGTAAGAAACAAACTATTCCATATCGCTCTAGTACTGAAGCTGAGTATAGAGCTCTTTGGGATACCACATCAGAACTTCTTTCATTACGGTGGCTTCTTGAAGATATGAGCATTCCTCAACCTTCTTCTACTAATTTATATTGTGATAATCAAAGTGTTATGCAGATTGCTCCTAATGATATCTTTCATGAATGCACTAAACACATTGAGGTTGATTGTCACTTTATTCGCCATCATGTTGCACAAGGAACTGTTCATTTGGTTTTTATTGGCTCCACGGATCAACCAGTAGATCTTTTTACCAAGGCTCATTTTCCTGGACACTTTCGTACTCTTCTTTCCAAACTCAAGTTGGTTTCATCACAACCACCTTGAGTTTGAGGAGGGATGTTAAGATATGAACACAATTATATTTAGAATTATTGTAAATATTTTATACTTTAAAATATTATCTTTGTATAATTTATACTTTAGAATATTCTCTTTGTAAACACATATATATAGGTCATTGTACATACAGTATGATTCAAGAAAGCAATAAACCTTTCTTCAAATTATTCTTCTTTTATATTTTCTAACAAAATTAAAGAGGTTTTTAATTACCTCCTTTTGTTTTGCTAAAACCAACATTTAGCCCCTTACCTTACAAAATTGGTAGGTTTTAGTCCCTAATCTTATAATATAACACTTTTACCCTTTTACCTTACAAAGTTGGTAGGTTTAACCCCTCACCTTATAAAGTTAGTTGGTTTTAGCCTCTTACCTTATATTATGACACTTTTAATCTCTTATCTATATTAATTGAAGAAAATAGCCCTTATTTAACATTAGGTTTTAATGTTATATTAATTCTGTTAACTGACTGTCAATTTTGTTAGTTAACTGTTAGCTTTATTAACTGATTGTTAGCTCTGTTAGTTGACTGTTAGTATCCATTAGCATTCCATTAATAAAACTAACAAATAAAATTGAATTTAAATTTTATGTTTTTTATAACAGAATGCTAGCAGATGTTAACAGTCAACTGATAGAACTAACAGAACGTTATAACCTAATGTTAGATGAGGGTTATTTTCTTTAATTCATATTGGTGATGGGCTAAAAATATCATAATATAAGGTAAATGGTTAAAACCTATCAACTTCATAAGGTAAAGGATTAAAACTTACCAACTTTGTAAGATAAAGGGTTAAAACTATTATGTTATAAGGTGAGAAGTTAAAACCTACCAATTTTATAAGGTGAGGGGTTAAATGTTGGTTTTT
>BPVZ01000007.1:2485890-2497426 GCA_020521535.1 Rubroshorea leprosula
ATAAGAGATAATCCTTACTTGACTAACGTGTCGACGTGGTGCCGGGGCGTGGGGATTTTGTGGGAGGTTGATTCCTTTATTACATGGATATGGTTTTTTTTTTTTTTTATCAGCAAAGAAAAATATTATTTTGGAGGTACAGGGGGTACCTCAACCCATTATAACATATTTACAAAAAGAGCCGACAGATAGGATTTGGGGTCAGAGAGCCATATCCCAAAACAAAAGAAGATTACTTTGCAAGTATCCTACATGCTTCCTTTGGACTGTTAAACCAGATTGAATGGGGTAGGTCTGGGGTCAATCTTGCTTTGATCCATGTGTAAGAGTGGGCTTTGATGTGGTCAATAACTTGTTCAATACGTTGTGTTTCTCCCTTGAAAATTAATGCATTTCTCCACAGCCATATAGACCACACTGAGAAAAACCAGATTGTTGACCAGGCTTGCTTTGTTCTTCCTATACTTATGAGACCCATATGTTGCCTTAGGTGGTTCCATCCATCTTCTTGTGTGGCTGTCTTGATGCCCCACCAATCATAGCAAAGACACCATACTTTCCATGAGACTAGGCAGGAGAAAAGTATGTGTGATGCTGTCTCGATCTTTTCTCCACATAGAGTGCATTTTGTTCCTGTTGTCTCTTCAATCATACCTCTTTTTAGGAGATTTTCTTTAGTTGGAATCCTATTTTGTAAGGCTCTCCAAGCAAAGGCTGATATCTTCAACAGAATTTTACTATCCCAAATTAGCTTGTATTTGTGGTCCGGACTACCATCTTGTTTTTGGTTTAATAAGTTGTATGCCGATCTCACTGAGTACTTGCCTATTGGGTCATGCTTCCACTCATAGCAGTCGTCTTCACCTTGTTTCAGCTTTGTCCCTTGTGCTGTTGTGAGGAGATCTTGTAGCATGTCAGTTTCCCATGTGAAGAGTCTCCTTCTCCACTTCCAGTTCCACGTCCATTCCCCTTTCTTCCATTCTCCCATATCTGCAACACAAACATCTTTTTCCCTGGACAAGCTGAATAATCTATTAAATTTCTCTTTTAGAGGCATATCTCCCGCCCAAACCTCGTGCCAGAACAGAGTTTCTTTTCCTTCTCTTACTATTTTTCCTACCCCTTCCTTGAACCATCCCCTCTTGCCATCTACTTCAAATTCTATCTTCCATAGGTCTCCCCACCATGCCGATCCTAGCCTGTCCCATTTATTTGCTTCCCACGCCTCCCTTTTATCTATTTTATACTTTGCCTCCAACACCTGTTTCCAAAGTGCCTCTTTTTCTACTAAAAGTCTCCATCTCCATTTCCCTAATAAGGCTATATTAAACTTTTGAAAATCCTTAACTCCGAGGCCCCCTTGTAACTTCCTATTACAGATAGTCTCCCATTTTACCCAAGCCGTCTTTCTACTATTCTCATCCCCCCCCCCCCCATAAAAAATTTCTTTGTAATTTAGAAAGCAAGAGAGTTACCTGTTTTGGGGCTTTTAGGGTTGAGAAGTAGTACACTAGGATGCTCGAGAGGACAGAATTTAGAAGAATCATACGCCCACCAAAGGATAACGAGTCCCTCTTCCAGTTGGAAAGCCTCCTCTTCATGATTTCAATCACCGGGGCCCAAGTAGACATTCTTCTCGGGTTTGAACCAATTAGCACCCCCAAGTATTTAAAAGGAACCTTGCCAGTGGCACAATTCAATTTCTCTGCATAATCTTCGAGGTTGACCTTATCCACATTGAGTCCTACAAGAGAACTTTTGAAGAAATTAACTTTGAGACCAGAGATCATTTCAAAGCTTCTTAAGATGCTCTTTAGGACCATCACATTTTGCTCATTTGCTTCGCAAAAGAAGATAGAATCATCTGCGTACTGTAAGTGCATGAGTGTAAGGCTGCTTCTATCGATCTCCACCCCCTGAAACAAATTCTCCTCCGCTGCTTTCAACATAAGACCATTAGGGGCTTCTACTATCATGAGGAATATAAATGGGGCTAGAGGATCCCCTTGTCTTAGTCCCTTTTCCATTTGGAATTCTTTTGTAGGGCTCCCATTAACCAGGATTGAAACTGTAGCTGATGATATGCACTCCCTGATCCATGATCTCCACTTGGGTCGAAACCCAAATTTGCTCATCATACTGTCCAAGAACTTCCAATTGACACTATCATACGCCTTTTCAAAATCTGCTTTGAAGATCAGTACTGGCTTTTTGTTGCTCTTAGCTTCATGTACCACCTCATTGGGAATAATTATACCGTCTGTGATTTGTCTTCCTTCTATGAATGCAGATTGTTGAGGACCAATTAGGGAAGATATTACTTTTTTCAATCTGTTTGCTAGGATTTTGGAGATGATTTTGTATATGCAACCAATAAGAGAGATTGGTCTATACTATCCCAAGCCTTGGGGATTCTCCTTCTTAGGGACTAAGACAATAAATGATGCATTACTTCCTTTAGCTAATTTCCCATTCCTGTGAAATTCTGCCATACCTTCATATAGATCCTTCTTCAGTATTGGCCACATTTTCTTCAGAAAATTGAAATTAAAGCCATCCGGTCCTGGGCTTTTACTATCGTTGCACCCCAACACTGCTTCTTGGATTTCTTGCTCTGAAAATGCTGCTTCCAGAAAATTGTTTTCTTCTGTTGATAATTTCCTGAAACTGTCCAACACAAATTCTGGTCTCTCCCATCTTTCTTCCTCAAATTTTTTCTTGAAGTAGTCCTTGATGTGCCTTTTGACCTCCTGAACTTCTTCAACCCATACCCCGTTAATTTGGATTCCTTCAATTCCATTTTGCTTTCTTCTTTGCACCACACATGAGTGAAAATACTTGCTATTTGCATCCCCCCCTTTTAGCCATTTTTGTCTTGATTTCTGGTAAAGCATGCTATCTCTTGCGTTATTCCATTCACATAGCTGTTGGAATGCCTCCTATCTTCTTTTTATCTCTGTGTCATTAAGACTGCTTGATTCCCCTTTTTCATCAATAGCTTTGATTTCTTCCTTTGGCCTTTCTGCGTGTCTGTCAATAGCTCTGAATACCTCTCTGTTCCATCTCTTCAATTCAACCTTTAGCCTCTTGAATTTTTCTTTCAATTTGTAGCATCCCCAGCCATATACTGACATATTGGTCCATTTTTCCTGTATAAAGTTTGCAAATCCTTCATGGTTCCACCAGCAGTCAAGGCTGCAGAAAGGTTTTGGGCCCCAGTCGATGGCACAAGTTTCAAGCACAATTGGACAGTGATCTGATATGTCCCTACTCAGACCCCTCATTGAGATATCAGGAAAACATAACAATAATTCATTTGACAGAAGGAATCTATCTAGCTTACTCATTGCTGAGCCATCTGGTTTATACCAGGTGAATTTCCTACCCTTGAGAGGAATCTCCAAGAGTCCCGTCTCTGATATAAAATTGTTGAATTTGCACATATCAGAGGTATCATACGTTTTGCCTTTTTTCTCTTCTTTGCATCTTATTGCATTAAAGTCACCTGCCAAGCACCAGTTTCCTCCTCCCGCAGCTTTGATTAATTCTTGCAATTCTGACCACATTTGCCACTTCTCTTGCCTATTACATGAGGAATAAATGTTTCCAAAAGAGCAGGGGATCTGATCTACTCCCCAAAAGCCAGTCATGCCGCAGAAACCTGTCCCTTCTAGTTTCTTATGCATCCTAAAAAATTTTGGATTCCAGATGCTCAATATTCCTCCTGCGCTACCTTGAGCTGCTTTCATAAGCCATTCACAATTTTCTGAGCCCCATATAGAGTACACTAGCTTATCATTGATTTGCTCTAGCTTGGTCTCTTGTAAGAAAATCATCTCAACCTTCTCCTTCCTGATCAATTCCCTCACTGCTCTTCTTTTGCTGCTCTTCCCCAGTCCCTTTACATTAAAAGACAGAATCTTCATGGGTTAGTTGGCTTTGCTCCCTGTTTCTTTGCTTCCGCCACTCTATGCTTTGCAGCTTCAATTTTGTCTCTCTTCTCCATATCGTAGAGTCTTTTAATTATTTCTTTAGGGTTGTTCTTGGCGGCTAGCCCCAATTGTTTCCCTATTCTCCACAGTTCTGTTGCTTCTTCGTTGCTGCTATTCTTTGATACCTGATATGCTCTGGACACGCCCTTCTCCATTTGAAATTCCCCTTCAGCTATGAGTCTTCTCTTCCTCAGATGCAGATCTAGTTCGAGATTCGAATGAGCCTTCCTCCTTGTTGTTAACCTCCTTTGTTTCCCTTTCTTTTTCCCCATTTTTCTCTGTCGAGCTATCCTCTCCATTTTAGATTGCAGGATCTCGTCATCACTTGCTAGGCCTTCCCAGAATGGATTGGTTCTCCTTTCTTCTTCAATTGAATCTTCTTCCATGTTCTGCTCCTTTCTTGCTTGGCTCATCTTTTTGCCGTGGATTAGGTCCTCAGTTCCTTTGTCGTACTCCCCTTGAATATAGCTGTGCTCCACTGCTTCTCTTTCTTTACCTTCGTCAACTCTCGAATTAAATGTCATCTGCTCATGGGGCTCCACCATCTTGCTTTCCTTTGTCTGTTTCGTTGGCTCATCTTCTTTTGTTAGGCCCAATGCCCTTTGTTTTGGGTCGAAACCTGGTGGGTATGGGTCTTCATCCGCTCTCTTGCCTCCTTCCTTCTCTTCAATTGACTGGGTTTGTCCCTCGTTAGCTTCTGACTCAGTTTCCCAACAATTCATCATATCGTTCTCCTCGGGTCCTTCAACACCTTGCTGATTTGAAGTTTGCCGCTCCTCATTAATTGCTCTGTCAGATTTTTCTAACGTCTCTGGACCAAATTCAAACTCCATTGCCGCCGATGAAGTTTCTGGCGACCAAGATTGCTCATCTTTGTTCCCATGTTCTATTACTTTCTCGTCTTCAGCCACTTCCCATTGATTCCAGCTTTCTACCTCATTAATAGCGCTCCAATTAGATCCTTTTTACCATGATTCTGATGAGGAGTCTTCATTTCTGCATAGAACAAAGTCTGATCAGAGCGAGAATATGTTATCTACTCCTGCTTCCTCGCTGATCCTTATGCGGAAGAATTGGTTCTTTACTTTAATTTTCAGGACCTTATTGATGTTTTCCTGTTGCGGAGTCAAAATCAATATCTTTGCCACATCTAATCTTGACTTTTTAATTGTGCTCCCATCCAAGGATATGAATTTTCCGAACATACATGCAATTGTTTCAAAGAAATTGCTCTTCCATATTTGGATTAGCACTCCTTGGCATCTAAGCCATGTAAATCTTTCAGTTGCCACTACCTCTGGGGACCATGGTGTAACTTCAGTGAACCACTGTGCTAGCCATTCACTACCTTCAGTTACGAGATGTTTGAGTTCTTCCGCGTCCCCACTTGACAGCAGTACTAGGTTGCTTCCCATTGGAGTAATTTTGGCTGAAAAGTAGCCTTCCATAGCAAATTTGTCTTGTAGGGTGCTGATGATTTCCGGGCATTTTGCATGGCCTATAAAGCATTTTTCCAGCTCCCTTATGTCTTCATCATCGACACCTACTTCCAGACCATACCATCCTTCCCTTTCAATCTTTTTTGCTCCTTCTTGGTCCTTTCTTTTCCACTCCCGACTTGGTCTTTCCTTGCTCATCATTTTTCTTTGGCCTGATCTCACAACCTCTGCATATGTTCGGGTTCCTCTTCTCTGCATCCCACTTGAGCCTGTGATCCCTACATGCATTTTATTATGGACCTTGGATGTTTCCTTCTTCCTTTGGGCTTCATCCTTGGAAAATCTTGCCAGGTTTGCTTGGAGGGTATGATGGTCTATCGTAATACGATTTAGTTGATTTTCCACTGCCTTTGAGTCTTTCACTTCCAAGAATTTTACAAAGCCAAACCGTCTGCCTTTGAAGTCCCTCTTCCTTGCAATGAACACCTGTATCACTCTCCCTACCTTGATGAACACTTTCCACATTTCCCCCATCTCCCAATCTTCAGGAAAGTTTGTGAAGAAGAACGGAGTAGCTCTCTCCAGCACCCCCTTCCCATAGCCGAAAAATGGACGTCGCAATCCTCTGAATCTGTCCTCTCGTTCTGTCCTCTCAAGCCCCTGCAACCTACTTCTCGAAGGGTAATGGAATGGTTGTGGTTTTTGGGTCTGTCCCTCTTTCACCGGTGGGCGCTCGGTTTGGGTTTGGGGTATTCTCGGTGGCCTGAGACCCACCGGGGGAAAGGAGGTGTGCGGGTTTGGGTTTCTCTCTGGTTTTCTCTCTCTAATACTCATTTTTAGGCATTTTTGTCACATTTATTACATGGATATGGTAATTCTTGTAGCAGATGATGAGACTGTCTTTTGGTAGAGTGAATTGGGGGGTAACGACAAGCTCAGATGATGAGATTGTTGCGCAATTAATAAGGTGCACATTCCAATCTCTCGCTTCCTTAGAGAGGCTCTTTGCTTATAGGCTAATTTCATGGGAAAATTTTTACATCATAAGTTTTTTAAAAAGGTTTGTTTAAGGGTACTGATTAAAATTTATTAATTATAAAATTTATAATTAATTTTATATAAATTTTTATATCAAATTTATATCATTTTACATATTTTGAGTATAAATATTATATTATATTTTAATTTTACATTTTATATTTTATTTTAATTGAATCTAATATAAAAATTTGTGTAGAATTAATTAGAAATCCTGCATTTAATGAAACTTAGGACACAAATTTAAAAACTCCTTCTTTAAAAGTACAATAAGGAGAATTATTGAATTGTATAATTGTTTACACCTAAAATAAACCAATGAGAGAAGACCACATGTCAAGTTGAAACTCAATTATCAAGAAAAGTTAGCAGGTTGAATTTAGGCTGGGCTGGGCTAGATTACAATTTAAAGGCCTAGACAGAATTTTAAAGAAGATGGATTTCATGCAACAGAAGATAAAATAACTTCTTGTATTTGAGTTTGATTTAAGTTAGGAAGTTGAAAGTTTTTAGGAGGAGGTTATTTCTAAGGTTTTATTGAAGATAAGATTGAGTAAAAACTGTCAACTGCCAGATAGCTACCAGACATGGAACCCCCATTACTCGATCATGGTAGGAAAGGGTCGAGAAACATGGAGGAGGTTTCCCAACACTGTAGAAAAGAAAAATAGGAGGAAGAGATCAATTCAAGATGACTTACCCTACACACACTGCCCAGGACATGTTTTTCAACTTTCAGACTGCTTTTCCAGATTTCAGCAATAGTTTCCAGATTCGTTTATAAGATATGTTCTTGTTCATAGTCTTAGTTTAGGTTTTTACATTCTTATTCATATCTTTCCTCAAAGATTTCAACTTAAGTTAGTTTTTAAGCATTTGGAAGCAATTCAGCATTCAAAACAGGTCTGCCCTATTGATTTGGTTAGTTCCTCTTTCTTTTATAGATTCAGCTATGTTATTTGTTCATGTAAATAGGTTGAATGCTTTCTGCCTTTGTTTTTTTGTTTCTACACAACAGCCAGACATGCAGTTTATTTAATTTCAATTTCCAGATTTAATTTTATAAGTTTCCAAACTTTAATTATTTCGTAAATTCTCTTTCAGTTTTAGTTATCAAGTAGTTTAGTTATTTTTATTTTAAATCTGCAAGTAATTAAATTTAATTGTTATGGATTGCGTAGTAGAAGTCGTTGTCTGTGGTTTTGCATTTTCTGTTGTTTGCGAATTTTATTTTTATGGCATGTTGTTTTCTTTTATTGATCTTATGTTAGATTAGTTGCCTTAGGATTTTGTGTTAATTTTAGAATTTTTAATTTTTATTACACTTTTGTGATTGTAAAGTCCTTGGAGGTTTCCAAGGCAATTAGTAACTCATTTTGTAGAACTCCACTCTTTGTTTTGCAACATCGTCTGGAGCGTAATTTATTTCACAGATGTTCTTGCCAGCCATCCCATTGGAGATCGACCGTTAAAAAGGAGAAGGGTCATCTGAAAAATCCTGTTTTCTTGTTTTTAGACAAAGCAAATGGCATGTCTAACATCCAAACTCACGTGGTAAAGGTCGGCTGAAGATTTTTTGGGAAACAATAATAAAATTTAGTTGAAATTATAAATATTTTGCCTTAAGTAACAAATTAGTATTAAAAAATGTTGGTAAAAAGATGTAAAGTAGCTCTAAGTATATTAAGAAAGTTAAGAAATTTTTTAAAAAAAAAAAGAAGAAGAAGAAGAAGAAAGAACTCAGTATTTATCAAGAATATTGTAAGAGAAAATAAACAGTAAAAATGTAAATTTTATCCTTTTTTTTTGTGGTATGAGGTGTAAAAATATTAAAATAACTGTAACCTATTCAAATAAAGGAAAAAACTAAGGGAAAGTTTATCCAACCAAACCCGTCCAAAAGGATAAATTCTAATCTTTCCTCTCTAATTAAAGGAATATATATTCCTCAATTGTATTCAAAAGATGTTTAACATTAGAAAATAGGGTACATTAACTCCAATTTCTATTAACAAATTAGAATTTTAATTTTAAAAACACATTCTTTTAATAAATATTTTTAACAACCAACCTTTAAATTTAATGTTCTTTAACAAACCTTTGAATTTAATATAAATTATGCATGTCGATTTTTATATTAATTATTAAATATATATAAATAATTTATTAATTATACAAAATTTAATATTATTAAATATACATTAAAAAAGATAAATTTTCTTTATTAAATGATTATAAATGTTAAATTAATTTAAAAAATTTTATACGTTATATATATCTATATATCTATAGAACATTAAATTCAAGAGTCAGATTCTTAAAAATATATATTTGAGGATGGTGTTTTGAAGTTGAATATAGCAAATGAATGTCAATTCATGAATACTTTCTTTTTCCTTGTGTTATTCTTCTAATCCAATTCTAAAATTGCACAACACATTGTTTTCCAATCCCCTTTAGAACAAGTTTCATACTCGACTTGAAATTTGAAAAGAATCAAGTAGACAGAGATGCTAAAGCCACCATGCAACAGAGGCTGTAAATGGCTGCTTAATCTGCCTTTCTGCTTCTCTTCAAACGGTGTGTCTGCCTGGCATGATACATTGATTATCTTTACATTTATCAGTGTCATATGTCCTTGTGGAAAGAAGTGTATTGGAAATTTTTAACTCCCCTGGAACATCCTAATAGAGATAGAAACAGAGCGAGCAGAGTCAGGGTGATAAAAGTAAGAGATATAACCCGGAAGTTGACAGTCTTGGCTGAAAACATGCTCCGCAAACAGTTAGGTGATGCCTGTGTCTTTGGAGATCTAGTTTCCTTCATGTAGTATTCATCTAAACCAGATTTTCCCCTCTTCATCAATTTGAGTCTTCGGTGTGCTGTGCCTTGGAAAGGAAAAACATGTGATGGCATTTCTTGTGATCTCCACTGACCAGGAATCACAGGCTGGAGGAGGTCAGGTTTTGATGTCAATGATGAAGTTTCATCCAGACTGATTATATCATCATTTAGTATCTCAGCAAAAAAATCATCTTCATCATCAAAATCCTGAAATTTAAGCATAACATAGGTATAAATTGTTGACATTCTGAATGGGACACATGGATGGTAGTTTAAGGAACAAACCTTCTGCTGGCAACAGGATTCAGTCAGTGTAAATTCGGATGTTGAATCATTCTGCACTACAGAATGAGAATCGTAACTGCTACTGCACTTCTTTGAATTGCTTTCAACTCCCTTGTCCCCTTCAGAAATGCCAGTCTGCTCAGCACCACCTTCTGATGCAGCCAGGTTACTGTCATGCATGGTTGATGATTGCCTTCGATTTTGAGTCCTATTTGAATTATTATTTGGGCAGAACTCAATATTCCTCTTAAGGCGGCAAATGACCAGGGAATCCTGCAGATAACATTCACAAAAGCCAAAAGAATAAAATTTTCTTCTGAAGAAAATATCATAATTGAAATTAAGGACTCTGTATTATTACCTAACACTGACACCCAGATGCATTTTTGTTTTTGTCAACTAAGTTATTGCCCATTTATACCATCCCAAATCAAATTAACTACAGAACTAAGCCTCACGAAGGGTTCAAAACAACACAGAATCTCAGAGCAAAGGGATTGTTTATAAGGAATCTGGAGCTAAGACTGTGATTATGAAAATATATATATATATATATATATATGCAAGTTACTCCATTTTGAGTGCTATATATTTTCAATAATAAATAACCTGGGATTTTCCATCCAAGCAGTACTCATGCATGATCCACTCTGTCCTTTCCCCATTCGGTGCACGACCTATGTGGAACACAAGAGTTCTCTTTGTACCAATTACATTAGAGCCAGACTTTACATTCCGTTCTTTCCCAGTGGCTTTCCAATAACCCAGCTCAGTCGCCCTCTTACTTTGTGAACCATTTGGATACTTCCTTCCACGAGCACAGAAGAAGAACCATTCATTTTCTGACTGTATGATGGATTTGGCTGGTCACAAAAGAAACCAGCACTAATCAGTAGTCAACAAATTTGGTGAACTATAAAGAAATTACACCCAAATGCAAAAGATTGTCTGCCCCATCAAAAGAAGAACCAAGATGACACACTTCATCATTGCAAGAAACAATAAGAAAGAAAATTAAGTTTCAAACTACCATCCACACGAATCATAGATTCTGTAAGTTGTTAGTTCCGAAAAAAGTCTCGGTATCAGTACAAGCAAAGCAACAATTGAATTGAATTATAAACAAAACGTGAAAACTCTGCTACCATACTCTTCCTTTTAATTAGATGTTATTAGATCCAATTTTTCTCCAACATCTTGAACAAAATTAATGATCGAATTAGACTACTGTTTTTGTATAGGATCTCCATCGATGTTCAAGGCTAGGAGCATCCCCCCTCAGTTTATGTCCCATGGAGAACACAAGCCAAAAGGGCAAAGAAAAACTCTAGCCTAAAAAGGATCCTCCTTTTATGTTCCCCTCAGGCCTCAACCATAAAAGAAACACCCAACAGACTCAAAATTTACAAATATTCATTCTTTTCCATCTTTCAAAAGATTAAACACTAAACAGGCATTAACAGAATGGCTAAAACATTCATTTTGACGAACACAAGAAGATATATATACAGAGAAATGAGAGAAGAAACCAACCTGGTAAATCCCAGGGCTCATATTTGCAGATTTCGACCTCGGAAATAACCTCAACACACTCGTCGGTGCCTTCCAGCTTCTTCTTCAAGTAATAGGAAATCAATTCGACGTCGGTGGGTGAAAATCTAAACCCCGGAAACATGGAAGAGGCTGCTAAAGACATCTGGGTCTCTCTCGAAACTCCTTCCGCCATAAGATTGAAATAGAAAATTCCTGTTTTTAGCAGAAGTACCCTTTTCTTTTATCTGTTCCTTTCGGCGCTACTTTTGCTTTTGAAAAGAAAGTTGAAGAGGGAGTGGGAGCCGAGAAGGCGTATTGAAGTGGAGAAGATGTGCGTGGCTTGGGCTGCCTTTGAGTTTGGGAGTTTTTTTTTTTTATTTTTTTTATTTTTCCCTGCCTCAGTCT
>BPVZ01000007.1:2518738-2534653 GCA_020521535.1 Rubroshorea leprosula
CTGAATTGATTTGGTTAATAGAAAAAAAAAAAAAAAGTTAAGGCAATTGTAGGTTGAAGAGTCAAGGTCGGTAGAAAGCCAAGGAGTAGATGTATTTAATATCATAAATTTTACATGAATTAAAAGAATTAATTATTTTAATAATATATTAAATTATACAAAAAAAATAAGATAAATAAATTATACAAAAAGTATTTCTCAAAAATAAAAATGAAAAATGAAATTTTTTAAAGGTTGTTTTTATCATGTCATTATTTTTATCATGTTGTCAATTCGAGGTGTACTAATGTTTTGACGTGGTGTCGTTTTCTTGTCCACTAACAAGACATGTTAGTGACTTTTTAATGAAGAGATTAACTTCGGAATCAAATTTAAAATTTTATGATCAAATCAAGGATTTTCGAAGTTCAAGGACAAATCAATGATCTATATAATAGTTGAGGGGCAAAGTTAGGGGTTTACTCCTTTTGTTATTTTTATTCATAAAGATTAGAGACCTTTGATGTATGCATTTTTTTTTTAATTTTTCTTGTATAGTTAGAAATAATTATTTTTTATCTTTTATTTTATTTCATTTATATGTTATGTGATTTGAATTCAAAATCTCTTTTTTTTTAAAAAAAAATATTAAATTATTTCAATCAAATACCTAACGTTGTTAGGAGATTAATTAAATAATTAAAATTTTAAGCGCTAGAATTTTGCTTTGATTTAACATGGAGAGGAGAGGTACATATCAGCCCTTCTACTTATAATGTTGTGGCATGTCAGCCCCTTTCCTTCACATTGACGCAAATCTGCCCCTCAACTATATGAAATTCACAAATTAACTGTTTTAGTAAAGATGACATCATTTTCCTGTCCAACTATTCATTGCCTCATTAAGGGTCTAATATCATAAACATTTCTCAAATTTAAGAATTATTATTTTATAAGTTAGGTGAGCCCAGATTATAAAAGTTCTTTAAACTAAAAACCAAACTCAAAGGGGTGAGAAATGGGATTTTCTCTATTATCTTTAATTTTTCTTTAATTTTATTTTTAAGATTTATTTAATTTATACTTTAAGAGCATAGGTTAAAAGTATAATAAATATATTATTTTATAATTAATTCACATTAAAAATTATAAAAATTGATATATATTTTAATAACAATGACATATTTTTGTTTAGAAATCAAATTAACATATAATTAAACTTAAAAAGCTAAAGTTAAAAGATCAAATTAATATTTGTAATCAAAATTTAAAAACCAAGTTGATACTTATCCTCAAAATTTAAGGACTAAATTAATGTTATCTTCAAAGTTTGAAGACTATTTTAGTGTCAAAAATTAAAGTTCAAAAATAATTTTAGGACATTTTAAAGTTGAGGGACAATTTTAAAACAAATTTAAAAGTTGAGAGACCAAATTGGTCTTTTAACCTAAACAAAACAATTGTTGAAGTAATTTTTGAGGCACGGCCGTCAGCAGCGTCCGGCTTCCTTGCCATTAGTAAATTATAGTCTTTACAAATCTACCTCTTCTGAAAAGAAGAAAAAAACTTCAATAGCAATGTTTCATAAAAAAACTAACAATTATGGTATATTCATTCATTTCTTCTTTTCTACTTCCTCTTCATTGTGTCTGTGCCAAGTTAAATTAGCAATTGTCTTCCTGGCTTCTCGAATTTTTTGCCTATCTGTGGTTCTGTCTACGAAGATTACTCGTCCTTCTAGCAACTGCAAGAAACTTTCAATTGTCAACATGGATCAAATCCTGCCTCTAATAAGGATTGATGAATAATATAAGGGTTGTTCAAGGCATAGCAAAAGGGCTAAGAAGGGAGAAAGAAACAAGGAAACAAGAAGATAAACATTTTTACCTTCCCATTCATTTCTATCAAAGCCCTACTTGCTTCTTCCTCTGTGGCAAAGGTCACATAACCAAAACCTTTAGACCTGTTCTTATCTTTATCCTTTATAATCTTGGCTGGAAAATGAAAGTAGCTAAATGAATGAAATGATATAATAGAAAAAAAAAAATGTGAGTCTTATATAAAGCGGCCAGAATAAAACCTTCAAGTACTTCACCAAATTTTGAAAATGACTCAGCTAAAGTGAACTCTGTGGCTTTGAAAGATATACCTGCAAAACAGAAATTGGTTATGGTAACATAAAAGAACCACAGTGTCAAGGGAAGCAAGGGTCCAGGATGAGAAATATGGTATCTTATTATATGACACAAGTTTCCTCCTTTCTTTCAATCACAAATAGTGTTTATGGCCAACACCATGCTGTGTCTATCCCTCTTTTTCTCCCATATGAAAAAATGCACCTCCGACTCACAATTGCAATGTTAACTAGAAGAAGTAACAAAATGCATTTACCAAATGGCAACGTTGGAATTCAGCAACCAAAATGTATCCAAAGAAATCCAAATAATTTAGAAAACCATTCATTCTGTGCAACTGAAATTGATTTAGTAAACTTAACAGCCAACACAATTTAGAGCAACAAATCAATTAGTAGCCAAGGGAAGAACATATCAGGAAAAATAAAAAATAAAAAAATCTTTAGGATCTTATGTTCCTCAAGAAGCACTACTGCAAGACTATCCTGGGAAGAATTTATTCCAGAAAGAAAGCATTTAACAGATGCAAAACACAGTTTTCCTCTCCTTCAACACCATCAATTACAAAAATCATTTCTTTATCGTGAAACTACAGAACCTTATGGCATTGCCATTTGCCAATTTGACATAGCTTAATGGTTCAGATAGGGTCGTCGCCCCAACCCCATTTCCCCTCCAAGAAAATGCGCAAAATCCAATTCCTAGACGACGCAAACAGGATTTCTTAAAATGATAGATAAATTTGTATTATTCCTGATTAATCTCAAGACTAATTTCATAGTAAAGGCATTACCTTTGACGAACAAGGTAGAAGAGAAGCCTCTGGAGAAGCAGAACCGTGCAGGAGCTGTATTGTTGGGGTTTAGATGAGAGACATATTTTAAAATGCTTCCCCCAAATCTTGACGCTGCCATTTCAGAGATAGCGCAACAACGTCAGCTCGGTGACCGGCTTTTTCAGAGATTCATTCACCCTCAGAAACAAAGAAGACGAGGGTACGTCACAGGGTTATTCCAATACATAAACCAATTCTCTATTAGTCTTCTACTTTGAAGTTTGTTTCATCTTAGTCCCTCACCTTCATGACTTAACAACAGATCCCTGACTTAGATAAAGCAATCTTTTAATTAATATGTTTTTTTAATTTATACTAAGAAAACAATTATTGCATTCTTGTTACATTAATTTATATTAAAAAATAAAAATTATCATAAATTTTATTACTAATGTCCCATAAATTATTTTCATTAAATAATTGTTCAAATCAACATTAACTTTTATTTTTTCAAAACTTCAAAACTAATTAATATAAAAAAGGATTGCACCCTTTTGAAAAACCCTTTGCGTCCAAAACTAATCGATCTTCTGAAATGACCATTTTCTTTCACATGGTTTGAAGCTTTGACAAGACGGCCATTTTGATAGGCTTTTCGAAGTGTCAACACCAATTAAGTCCCACTCATCCAAGTGCAGGGGGCAAAAACCAACATTTAACGTTTTACCTTACAAAATTCGTAATTTTTAACCTCTCAACTTATAATATAACATTTATAGCTCTTTACCTTACAAAGTTTATAGGCTTTAGCCCCTCACCTTATAAAGTTGATAGGTTTTAACTTCTCACCTTATATTATGACATTTTTAGCTCCGCACCTATACGAATTGAAGAAAATAACTGTTACCTAACATCAAGTTATAAAATTCTATTAGTTTTGTTAACTTACTGTTAACATCCGTTAACATTTCATTATAGAAAACATTAAATTTAAATTCAATTTTATTTGTTAGTTCTATTAACATAATACTAATGAATGTTAACAAAACCAACAGTCAGTTAACAGAATTTACAGTCAATTAGCAGAATTTACAATTAACTAATAAAACTAACAAAACATTATAATATGATGTTAAGTGAAGGTTATTTTTTTCAATTCATACAAATAAAAGACTAAAAGTGTTATAATATAAGATGAGAAGTTAAAACTTATCAATTTTGTTAAGTAAAGGGCTAAAAGTGTTATATTATAAGATTAGAGGCTAAAACCTATTAATTTTGTAAAGGGAGGGACTAAAGTTGGTTTTAGCCTTCCAGGGGGTGTGGGGTTTCCTATAGCCCATATAAATTTCTCACCTTTATCTACTGTTCATACACAAAACTCATATTTGGACAGAGAACCTTCGATACGGAAAATGGTTGATGCATCTGTCAGATAATTATGAATGCGCTTGGTTTTCTCACTCTCAGAAAGGGCAAAAAAAAAAAATCTCACATCTCAATCCTATCCTCTGATGATTTTGTATTTTCTCTACCCTTGCAATCAGTTGTCCCACTTGATGCATGTTAAGGTCGTCGTCATCGCAACACAAAACATACACAAACCATAATCATCATTGAATTTATATAGCACTCCAACAAGGCCCACCAACCAAGTTTAAATTCTATACAAGCTGCATCTTCAATAATATAAAAAGGTCATGCTCAAAAAGGAGCAGAACACAGGAAAACAAAAACCTACACAATAAACAAAAACTCCAGGTATATATATTTTTGTCGCCTCCTCCAATCGATCATGATCCACAACTCATGAATGGTGTGCGTTCAGCACTGCCCGGTAGACCATGTCTATGAATTGATTGTCCTATCACATAGAAACCAAGCTAGTCAGCCTCTTCAGAACAGAAACAAACAGTATTGGCATGGAAAGTCGACGTTATTAAGTGTATTAAGCATGGAAAGTGTTGGCAACATGCAATTCAGAAAAACATCACAAACATGAACTATCAAATATCAATAAGAGAATGGTGGTTTCATCAAAAATTAAAAATAAAACTAATAAGACTGATAAGAGAATGGAGGTGCTTTAAGCCATATGACTAGTATTTCTCCTTTTTCCCTTAAAAACTGGCTACTGACTAGGTGATAGAAAGATATCTCGTCTAGGAGTATTAAACAACTCAGCAAGTGGGGTCAGATGTTAAAAACTAGAAAGCAGGCTTTCCTTCAAAATAGAGAAATATTTAACCATTGATTACTAACACAGTTGCTACTCCAGCACTGCTTACAACGACCTATTCTGCAATTGAACTATATCCTTCCCAGTTTTAGCTAGACATGATATGTTCAAGTGATCTCATGCAAAATGCAGTCAAATATCAATCATGATATATTAGTTATTAACAATCTTAAACAGCTACAAAGAGACAAAGATCTCATTGCTGTAACGGCTGTCAGAAAACTAACCTGCACAAGTGCCAAAAGTGCTTCCTTGACCTTTTCTCTGCTGATAACTGGACCATAGTTTGGAGCAGGAACAGAAGTAGGAGTAAGAGAAGGTGGAGGAGTTGGTGGTGGAAAAGGTTGGAGCAATGGAGCCCCATAGGGGTGTTGCAGGCTCACAGAAGGGTTGAGTGGAGGTGCAGTAGGCAAAGATGTAGAGACAGGTGGCATCATCCTTGCAGAAGAGGAAGGAGGGACGAAGAACGAGGAAGGCTTTACAAGATTAGTTGTCCGATTGCCATTGCTGCTAGATTCAGAAGTATCCAGTAGTGTCATTAAAGGAGTTGATGGAGCCAGAGGAGGCGAAGGCACTTGCAAGGTTGCAACAGTGGAAGATGAAAGAGTAGCTGGGAGAGAAGAAGCAATCATTGCTGCAGATGACTGATAAGGTTGCCCAGTTACTGCTGCACTTGAAGCACTTCCAACAGTCACAGCAGTCTGCAATTGTAATTTTATAATATTTAAGGGTTTAAGGGATAATGACAAGCAATTCTAAGTAAAAAATGCAGTTAATCTTAATGAACATCAACATGGTTGACCAGATAAAACTCAAATTTAGCAAGCTTAAGATCCATAATAAGAGCTGTTCAACATGAAAGGCCAAATGTAGCTTTTTTCTGTTAGGCTTGGCAATGTACAAATGATGTTGAAGCAACCAGCTAAAACTCAGTACAATGAGAAAAGTAAAAATCAGTAGGATTTGTCTCTTTTCAAGAATGGAGACTTGGCTATCTCTTATCCATGCATGATTTCATAAATTTCTCACATGATGTCAAACAACTAAAAGAGAATGCTTTAAAATTTTACTTGATCAAGATAACATAGTTTGGAGAGCATACACTGAAGAAGTTCGCAAGGGCAGTATCATCAGGAGAATCATTGATGTTATTGGCAGCTGATGATGGTGGCTCCAAAGGACCATCCATAACAGCCATAGTTGGGACAGCTTCCAGTTCCTCAAACTCACTGCAGTTAAACATAATGCAAGTATTTTAAGTTTTATAACTTATTTATCAAAGCACAGGCAGGCACAAAAATATCCAAAGTGCCACCAATTTTCTAGATGTAATAAATGGAAACCCCAACTTTCTAGTGCTTGATACTAAATCAGTAAACTCAACGATTAGTAATTCAGCTGTAATAATTATAATGGGAGAGAGAAAAGGGAGGGGATCAGGAATTCACAATAAAGTACCGATCAAAAGGAAATCTGAACTTATAAAGTAAATGAAAATATACCAATCATGAATAACAATGATAATTCTCAAGTAAATGAAGTTATTGTGTGTAATGTGGGTCAAAACAACATAAAATGGCTGTTTTACCTACCATCTTGACTAGAGACCTTATAGAAGATTGGTATTGCTGGAAGAGCAACTTTTGCTCCATGGAAAAATCCTAAAATAAATAAATTCACCACATGTACTGTGATTTACCTTTTTGTTGATGCTACCTTTGATTTCTGAGGCACCTTGGAATAAGCATTAAGTATCCTGCATATGTAAATGCAAAGAGGTTAGGCCAGCTCAAACTCTTTCTTCCTTTAAATACATGAGCCAATACCAAATTGGTCAAGCAGTTCATGTTAATTCATATTTGATAAATCAACAAATCATTAAACACATTCTCCAAATTGAAGACAGCAAGCCCAGAAATGAACTCTTCTACTTCGAGTATATTGCAAACTATGATTGAAAGTGCCTCCAAAGCCAATGAAAAATCATGTACAAAGGAAGATATAACTACTTCATTTTCTCAAAAAAGTGCAAGCCACTCAAGAAAATAAGATCCCCCATATATTCCAGATACAGAGTGCATCCATAAAACATTATCAGTTGTACCTGTTAAAAAGATTTGCAACCTCATCACACTCACGTTTATTGTAGAACCAAATACCATTTACTTCCTGTGCTGCATTACGGTAGAGCAAATATGGACCTTGGACTTCATACTCAAAATCTTCCAAGAGATTCTCCACCAGATTATCTGTTTATAAAGCATATTGAAGTCTCTTAAAACTAAAAGCTTCAAAACCAAAAACATAAGCTATGAAGAAAAGACAATTTTGTACAGATTCCATATATAAACATGCCCAATGCTTAATCACTACTTCAATAAGAGCAGCATCATACTCCAGTTATCATTATACAGTTATACCATTATAGAGACAAATTAAAAAGCTATTCAGAAACCATCAAGCACATTCCTTTACCAGTAAGAACCATCATACCATGGCAGCTAATCTTAGATCATCTTCGTAGTTTGAAGAATTAATACAAACAAAGAAAATTGCACCATTTTAAACTTTTGAATTTTTTTGGGCACTATATGAAATAACTTTCCTCAAGCGACCAAAACAAATTTTGATTAAGACTTTACCTCTTTCTCCCTAGCAAGTCCCAATTTAAGTTTGCTTTCGTTAGTTAAAGTTTTAGCAATATATCTATTGGTTGAAATTCCTCTGATTGGTAAAATCACAGCAACAGAACAGGGGCCCTTAATTAGCTCGTTAATCTTCTTTTACGCGACTCTGACAATCGACCAACCCAAGTTAACTACCAATTTGAATTCTGCCATTACTCTGTAGCAAATAAATGATAACCCAATAAAACCGTGGTGAAGATACAGGTTTTTCATCACACAAACCTGTATTGCGCCTATTCATCACAATGAACTGAAAGCGAGGTTGCGTGCTCCTGCAATAAAAAAAGACAAGAACTTGTTTACAAAACCACACGATTCAACAACACAAAATACAAGGAGGAGAAAGGAACTCATTTTTGATACTTAACCTACCTCTTGACAACAAAAAGAGATCCCTCTACGTCCTTGCGACTCTACATGAGCATAAAACAAAGAAAACAACGCAATCAAACATTGGGGGAAAAAAAAATCGTAAATTCGAAAGGTCCCGAGACACAGAGAAGACGAACCCATTGGCTAAGCTCGATATTGAACTCGTAAAAGGTGACGTGAGCAGCGGTGATGAGAATTTCTTCGACGAAAGGGTCGATTCGTCTGAGTACGGTGAGATTGAGGAGCTTGGTGCTTTGCTGGTCGAGATTCGGCATCAATTTTCCATTTTGAGACATTTTCCCAAGACAATGATGCGTTAATTTCAACAAAGTGAGGCAAGAGATCAGGAAGAACCCTAAAATGTTGGGGCGGTGAAGGGGTGATAATGGGGATTGGGGGAAGAAGATAGAAGATGAAGAACAAGGTGAATGAATGAATGATGAAAATGTATAATGATGATGCAAAACGCAACGCACACACCTTGTACGGTAAGTTAGTTTGTGGTGAAGTTACTGATTTAACCTTATACACCCACCAGGTTCAGTAATAGGTTGAATCTTATAGTGGTTACTCAACTTTGTTGAAATTAATGTTTTAGTCACTTAACTCATAATTTTCACAAAGTAGTCTCTCAACTTTGCCAAATTACCATTTTGATAAACAATACTCGTTTTCATAACGAAATTGGCACCTAACTTCACCCACCATTGGGACTCGGACACATACGTCAAATGCTACTGTTTAAAAAGTTGTGTCCCTTTCCCCCTTTTCTCTCCCTTCTCTGCTTCTGCCTCCCTTCTCTGGTCGGCGCTGTGTTGTTTTTGCCTGGAAACCTTTGAGCTTCCGGGGTTTTGTCGCTTGAGCCGTTGGGCTTCCCGGCTGTTCAAGCATGTTGGAGCCGCCCTGTGCTCCCTCCTCCGATGACCCTTCCGGGTCTGTCGACTTTTGGGTCCCTTTTGGTGACCCCTTTGGTTTTTTTGTTTTTTCTTGTTGTTTTGTTTTTTCTTTGTGTTCTTGTATAGTTTGTTTTTCAGATCTGGCGACCCTCGACTCTATCCTGCAGATCTGTTAGGTGCTCGCTGTTTTTGGTTGGCTTGTAGATTCGGTGGTGATCCCCTCCATCCGGTAGCTTTTATCGGTGGCGGTGAACGCGAGGGATCCCAGATTTGGCAACCTCGCGACCCACCTGCTGCCTCCAGGGATCGGCCTCCACCTGATCAGGTCTTTGCATCAGCATCCTGGAGCCTGGCGCACCTTCCACATGGATAGATTGAAAGGTGTCTCGTTTGGATCACTCGACCGAAGGCCGCTATATAATTGGGCCCTTAATGGTTGTTTGAGTGTAATGTACACCTCCCTTCGGCCTTTGGATATGGGTATACTCTAGTTTCTTGCTCCTGATGTAATTTTATTGTTTATTTGTCCTATAGATGTCGTATGGCGGTGTTTGAAATGATCCAATTTCGTTATGTTCAAAAAAAAAGTTGTGTGATTATTTTCTAGCTATATCAAGAGTTGTATTTTATTATTTAAATTGAAAAATAAAAATTATTAAATGAAAAAAAAAATTTAATAGTAAGAAATTCATGCTTATTTAATAATTAAAATTATACCATTCAAAATTTTAAATTACGCAACATTATTTTAACATGTGTAATGACAAAAAAGATGAAAATCTATAATTAAAATTTAAAATTAATAACACGATATAAATTATATTATTAAATGAATTAATAATATAATACAATGAACATTAAAAAATAAAAAATTAATTATTAAATAACGTAAATTCATTTTCATTTTATAATATATTAAATAATATAACATATATCACGTCATTAACCCTTAATTTTAATTTTAAGTTTTGTTCTCATTTATCACTATTCATTTGATATGTTATTACATAACATTATTTTAACATGCCTAATGATAAAAAAGATAAAAATCTATGATTAAAATTTACAATTAATAACGTGACATAAATTGTATAATTAAATTAATAATATAATATAATAAATATTAATACAAAAATTAATTTATTAAATAACATAAATTCATTTTATAATATTTTAAATAATATAACATAAATCATGTCATTAACCCCTAATTTTAATTTCAAGTTTCATTCTCATTTACAACTATTCATTTGATATTGCTGATATTGCAAATAAGCTGAGAATCTTGATTTTAGTCTAAAATTACATCAACTACTGCCTTCGGTTAAACCTCCTCCACAGAATTTGCTCCGTACATTGTTGTCATTGTCACCTAATGAAAAAGGATTGTAGAATAACGTTTTACGTGCTTACAAGGTTCCTCAGTTAACAACGTCATTATTGTTGTACGATGAAAATCTGACTAAACTAAACCACAATTTTATTGACTTGAATTCTAACATCAAGTCCCAAGTGTCTGAATCACTTCGATTGAGTTAGGACAAATATTAGCATTGAGAACCCCAAAAGATCCTTCTAGCTCACATACAATGCACTAATATTTATCCTGCAAATTTTTCATTCATTCTGTAGCCTTGCCCTTGCGTCTGCTGCTCTCGGTTTCTACAAGATAACAGACCATGGAATCAACGTCATCCCCAAATATCCCATGCGCTTCAATTGCCTGCAGATAGCTGAATCCCATTGACAACAGTATTTGCATGCCGCTGCTCAGAGCATTGTCCTGCTCTTTCCCATTTCCCAGCTTGGTTTCACTGCCAGATGATCCTGTTTTCCAAGTTACAGCTACTGTCAGCATTATGGTTTTCTAGTTCTAGGCAAAAAGGCTACTGAAACTTTCAGTTCCTGCAATTCTATAGGGTAAGTTGAATGACCTGGATACTTACTGGCTCCGGAAGATGATGGTTCAGCACTGGAAGTTGATGATTCTTTATGGCCGACATGCAGCTTGAACTTGTCCTGAGCAAGGTACTCAGCACGAGAAATTCCCATAACCATTCTTTCAATTTCTTTCTCTGTAAGCTCAAGATCTGAATAAAACTGCCCCTCAGCTAGAAGTGCCTGTCATTTATATAAAAAGCATAATCTTGTTAATAAAAAGTCACCAACCAAACCAGTGGCAAAAACATCAAAAAATAAAAATACTTGCATTATCAATCTGCTGGTCTTGTTGAGCTTTAATAGCAGCCTTCACTTGATCCTTGTCCACATTCCTCTGCAAAGCCGGTAATTATAACATCAGCAAACACAAATCCTATTTGCTAGTCTAAGTTTATTTCTAAGTCATATCCATCATAGTTGAAATAGGTAAAAGAGATGCGGTCATACCCCTCGGAGACAGCTAAATCCAAGTCCAGCACCAATTGTCAACCTACGTGGGTCAACAAGAGAATTGTAATGATTCCTGTGATGGTAACTCAGCCTTATGGGAGGCGTGTCTGTATTGTAGTTCCCATGAAATATGTTTATGGGTTCTGCATCAGATAATTTTTGTCAGCAAAGGCAAACATCACCAAACATGTCAAACATATCAAACCTGTTGTCCAAGGCATATCACTACATTATGAGTAATTTCTCTGAAACAAGGCATATCAGACCTGTGCTATAGGAATAAATGTGGATGGGCCTGTTGAAAATTTCTGATAAAGCTTGGATCTCTACATTATTCCCATAAACCTGCCACCAAGGTAACAAACCTACATTTCAGAAACAATTGGAAAGAAAAGGAAATATGCTTCTAAATATACCTTAACTGAGGTAATGTAATACAAATTCCAGCTTTTGAATATCTCCTCATTCACAAATGTTTCAGCCTAATCTCAAACGTATCATTCCATATATTTAAAAGTACATACCTTGTCTCTTCTCTTTCTCTTGCAGTAAGAGGTAAAACCTTCTGTTATAAACTGAGAAAAGTGATCCCTCTCTTGCTCCTAGATGTACAGAAAAATATAACAATCATCATCAGATACCATGGAATCATGCTTTTCATGCACTTTATTTAAACTACACTCAAGACCAACAAATGAAGCCACCACACACACACATACTCTTCAATCTAAATCTTGGCACTACAACTGTCAGCCAGTACCACAATATGTAACATTCTAAAGTTGTTTCTTACACGCTAAATTCAGGTACTGAAACCCAACATACATTTGTTCATCTTGCTCTCAGAATTTCCATCCTCTGATTATGTGCAAAGCTCCAAATTAGCTGATAACATCATTGTAATAATATATAATACCAGCACCAAACAACTGCTTTTACATATTCTTGAATAAAAGTGGAAGGTTAAAACATGAATTCTTCTGCCATTACCTCTCTCTCCCTCTCTCTGTTTCTTGTTTTTCATAAAAATACATGACAAGACTAGTTTTCCTTCATTCTTACTTTACTTTGATTATCTACCTCTTCTTCACACTATCTAGGAAAAATATACATAGGCCAAAAAGAGATCTCCAATACCATGGAAATGCAACCAACCAAACTACAGAACATTATCAACAACTACACCACTAGAAACTCTCAAGTCTTAATAAAGTGTTAGAAGGCCATAGTACAGTGGTTCATAAGTAAAATAGGATGAGAAAAACAACATTTGCACTAATGTTGTCTCCAAATTGTTCAAATATCTTGAATCCTTCTTTTTTAAAGAAATAAGAACTACAACAGTAAAACAATTCATGATGCATGAACATCAAAAGCAAACATCTTAAAGAATTGAAATGGCCATACAGCATACCATGTAATCTAAGCACATTTGTCTTGTCAAATCATATGCTTCAGAGTCCCCATACACTTGATCTGCAACAGCACGGAAGAGACAGTTCCCGTCTGCCAACATCCGTTTGACTTCCAGACCTTTAGCCCTTCTGATATCAATTTCAAACTGACTTTCTCGTTCCTGAACATAGGAGAGACCATCTTTTTGTTAGTCAATCTCATGCAAAAAGATTGAACTAGCCAAAACATCAATTTCTTCAAACATATACATAAGGCGAAACTAAGAGGTCGCATGTCCAAGGCAAAAGTGTTAGGATACAAATGGATAGATGCAAAACCACATTGTCAGGAGAAAGTAATTTCACCAACGGTCTTTACCACAGACACTACATTACCAGTGGACCATACAAATTTTTACAGGGAGACAATCAAATTACTACTTCATATGGGCACAAAGAACAAAATAACAAAGCAAAACAAAGAATAACGATCTTAGATTTCTCTAAGCAATCATGCTACACTTTTTAAGAAAATTACGTTTTTCCCTAAGAAACAACTTATTTCACAAAAAAACCAGAATAGTAAAAATGAAATCATAAAAAAGAGGGAAATAAAAACTTACTAAATCATCATAGGAGGATACAAAGCAGGGATTTTGCTCATCAGCACTATTGTAACCCTCACTTTCAGCATGAGACCTAGGAGAAGAAGGCCGAGATCCAGATGGTGATGACTTTACTGAGACAACAGGCCAGGCAACTGCCCTTCTAGTTGATACAGCACGTGCAGAATTTGAACTTCCTGAGACAGATCTCCTTGAATTTGAGTTTGCAGCAGAAGTTTTTGGAGGAGGAACAGGAGGTGGTGGAGGATGTGGACTTCCGCTACCAACTGACAAAGGATCACCACTAGATCCTTCGCAATCAACCAACAAATTTTCTGAAATCCTCAACCCACCCAAGTCCCTAATCATTTCCCCAGTACCTATAGCATCATCTGTCTTCAGTTTCTCACAGTCAATAATTCCATCACTTGAACTCTCATTTCTATCACTGCACAAATTTTCCACGACAAGTTCATCATCTTTAGCTGCATTACTATCACAAGTTCCATAAATCTCCAAAGGCTCATCTACAACAATTTGTTCCTGCACTTCCTCTCCAATTTCCTCATCTTTCACAGCCGAAAGAACCTGAGGAGCGGAAGTCTGTTGCTCTGCCCGAGAAGATGAACCGGTCAAGGAAGAAGAACGGCTTGGGTTTGTAGAAGAGCTACCAGCAGATCCTCTTTGAACCAAAATGCGGGTCATTGCTGTGATGTATGTTATCCTTAATCAGAAACCCTAGCCCCAATCCCCTTCCAGAACCCCAAAACTTAGAGACTTACAACCCTACTCAAAGGTTTGTTACGTGTTCTTGCCTTGGGGCCAATCCTTTGGCTTAATGTTTTCTTCCAGCCCAGCACGCTCCCCTCCTCGCGAAAAGATCTCTGCATTCCCCTAACAATTCTCATGAGACCCAGAGCTCGAACTTTAAACAATAAAACCCTCTAAGTACTCGAATTTTTACCCCAAAAATCCCAAAAATTCACCTTCACTAGTCCAAGCTGCAATCAACACCATACAATTTCAAAGCAAAAAATCAACCAAAAAATAAAGTTTCATCCATCAAAACCCTTGTTTGTTTTCTGACAAAAGGTAGGAAATTTGAACAAATAACATCATGAACACCCAAAACCTTTTATTATCCTGGCAACAGTAAAAGAACATGTTTCATAAAAAAAACCTAACTATTATAACTAACATAACTTCCCAAAAAACCACAAATTTCATGTTTATTTTCCTACCATTTCTCAGCAACAAACCAGGCAAGCAAACAACTGAAAACCAAACGCCAAAAGAACCCATCAACGATCCATGGTCAGCAGACCCCAGAAACAAAACCCGATCACCAAACAGAAAACATAACAAAAATTCAATCTTTAAAACCCTAGGGTTGACTCAGCTCGAGTTACAAAACTCACCTTGAGAAAGAAGAGGACAACGTTGAAACCGAGTTGAGATCCGCAAAAGGGTCCAAGCCGAAATGAAAGATGGGTTCTTTTCCACAAGGGTTTTTGGAGAAACCAGAAACTGAAACAAAGAGGACGAAGGAAAGTACTAGGGAAGCAAGGAAGAATTAAAGAAAGACTTGGGGGAGAGAGAAAGGAACAGAATTTATGTAATTAACTTTGCGGAGGTAAAATGGGAGGCTGCCTTGGCTTTTTAACGGGGAGCGGGCAACCGACGCAGTTTGGGGATGAGAGACCGTCACGGTGACGTGGACTCTACCCAAAGCCGACGGCTTGGTGAGGAGCAGCCGACACGTGGAGAGTTCACGGCGGCTGATTTTTGGCACGTGTTTTGTAAAACGTGTGAGAGAAGGAGGAGAGCAGATAACAGTGCAGTGGTTAATAAATTTCGTTCTGTGACGTGTAGAGATGGGGTTGGCTGCCTCGTCACTTCTGTCTCCTTTCATGTCAGAGAATCTTTACTTACTTTACCTGGAAACTCTGGTTTTTTTTTTTTTTTTTTTTAACAAGGAGAAAATTGAAGGGGTAGATAAATATTACAAAAATAATGATTTTCTTTGAAACTTTCTATTATGGATTATATGAGAAGTTAAGAAGTAACCTTTTTTTTATTATCAAATTTTTACTTTTTATTCAATTTAAAATTTAAAATTTAAATTTAAAGTTTTAAATTATTAGTTTTTTTTTTTAATAATTTGACATTATTTATAAGTACATATAAGAAGAAAAAAATGAGTTCCATGAGACTCGAACACATTACCAATAAAAATAAACAATCCTAAATCAGGTCCAATATCATTGGCAGAAACAACCATTATTTTAAATTATTAGTTATTGACTCATTTTATAGAAGTTTTTACAAAATAATAATAAATAAAATAAAATAAATTAAAATTTAAAATTAATAATGTAATTTAAGTTATTTTATTTAAATTTAAAATATTATATAAATTAATTAATTTAATGACATGAACAA
>BPVZ01000007.1:2576853-2592741 GCA_020521535.1 Rubroshorea leprosula
AAAAAAAAAAAAAAAAAAAACAGTAGCCTTTAACTCTCCCAATTTGTGGTCTATTTCAGACAGCGGCTAAACAGGTAATTTACTTAATTCCTGACTATGAAATTACTTAAATACCCTCAAGCCAACCCTCCCGAATAAATCACGGGCGATACCATTATGATAATTTCGAGGCTTACCTTGGCCCTGAAAACGCTGAGCTGAAGTCCCACACAACTCCGCTGCTCCTAACTCCGATCCGGAAAGCCAGCAAAGGAAACGCCGCGAAGGGAAGAGACTTCATGGGCAAAAAAGCAAGATGGAGCTGGACCTCCGCCTTAATCGGTGCCGCATCAGCGACGGCGGTGACGGTGCTTCTAAGCGCGAAGCCCAAGGACCCGACCTTCCATCTCATCTCCATCGGCCTCACCTCCTTCAAGCTCAGCCTCCCCGTAGTCGACGCCGAGCTCCTTCTGACAGTCCACGTCACCAACCCCAACATCGTTCCTGTCCACTACTCCTCCACCACCATGTCCATTTTCTATGCGGGTTCGCTCCTCGGCTCTGCTGAGGTGAAGGCCGGCTCCCAGCCGCCCCGCTCTTGCCAGCTGTTGCACCTCCCGGCTCGGCTAGATGGGCTGGAGCTGGCCCATCACGTGGGCAAGTTCTTTGCTGATGTTGCGAAGAGGGAGATGGTTCTAGATGCTACGGTGGATGTTGAAGGTACTGCCAAGGTGTTGTGGTGGGACCATAAGTTTAAGGTCCACGTGGATAGCCACGTAACCGTTGATCCTGTGTTTCTTGATGTGATTGATCAGGAAAATAGGTCTCAATTAGAGCTTTTTGTTGTTTGATAATAAGAATTGAAAATAGGTCTGTATTTTTCACTTTTAGTAATGTAATGAAATGAAATGAAATGGAGTTTTTTTAGGGTCTGTAAAAGGGAAACGATTCGCCATTAATTTATTTACAAATTTTATATGTTATGTGTCATTATTATATAAATAAATATTTATAAAATTATTTATTTTTATAAAAAAAATTAATTATTAAAGTATATATAAAATTACATTGAAAAAATTGTGTATAAAAACTATACTTTAATTATTTTTCTTTAAAAAAAAAGATCTGCCAGCTTAGTGACTTAATAGTTTAGTGGCTTAATAGTTTAATATAAGTTTTTTTCACTATGATAAGGGTTTAATTCTCTTTCCTACATTTTTCCCCGAACAACTTGTTTTAATAAAAAAAATTATTTTTCTTTAAAAAATAATTGTTTGTTTGGTTAAATCTTTAATTTAGTTTTTTAACTATTTTACATCCTCTCGAGTTGATACTTAAATTAAAAAATATATGATTTGATTTTTATTATTTACTAATTTAGTTTCAAGGCGATATTTTTATTAAAAAACAACTAATGCATTTATTACTTAATGATAGATAGATAGATGTTATGTAATTAAAATTTTTTATATTTTAAACAAATTCTAAATTTTTTATATTTTAAAATATCAAAATATTTTATTTTTTATTTTTTAATAATTCAAAATAATATTATTACTTAATTAAATTTATAAAATTATAATAATTTATATATTATTAAACAAAGAAATAAATACAATATCTCGAATAAATAAAATCTCATAAAAATTGCTTTCTGAAGTCCAGTCACAGTCTCTCTGTACAAAACTGACCAGTGACTACTAGTAGTATTTTATTAATAATCATGTAATAGGCCCGGTTCCACCGATCCAATCCGCAATCGGACGGCGGATGGCTTCCTTCCTTGAAACAGGCCCATTTCGAAACCTCCCACACAAACCCTATACACTGTAGCTCCCAATTTTGGTCCTCTCATTCTCCGTCGCTTAATTTCACCGGTAATCCAATTTCTCTGATTTCTTCTCCTCCGTTCCGACGTCTAGTCTCTTTCTTCATCCATAACAACCTGTTAATCTAATCTCTGTTTCTCTTTTGATTTCTGTTATTTATTGCGCGAGTTTGATTCGATCCTTTTTTTCTGATATTCTGTTCGCAGAAATTACAGTCAATTGCAATGGCAACGAGATTCGCTTCGAGAGTCGTATCTCGCAGGTTCTCAACCGGCGGGAAGATCCTCAGCGAGGAGGAAAAGGCTGCTGAGAATGTTTACATCAAGGTACATAGATTGTTTTTGTTCTTCATGATTTTAGTACATTTGTTAATGTTCTCGCCATTGCGGTACTGTAGAACTTGTTGTAGCTGTTTGAGATGGACGAACACTGTTTTTTTCTACTTAAAACGATTCTGTTTAGCTGATAATATCATTTGATGGTTAGTTGCTTGAGAGAGTGAAGACTTTTCTCTTGAAAAAGTACTATGAATCTTTGTGTGTGACCTATGGTGAATTGCGGTATACATGCTTTTATATGAGTTAAAAGGATTAGGAGTCGTTTGGTGAAGGGAAGGCGAAATTGTTGAGCAGAGCTTTATGAGGCTTCCTTACTTTGTTAGAAAACATGTCTGCAACTTGCTTTAGAATACTGCAATAATATATATTGATGCATCATACCAGCCTACACATGTGGAGTCGAGTGTCGACTATCTGCTCGTCAATGTACTGATGGAATGGTGTACTATTGCAGAAAATTGAGCAAGAGAAACTGGAGAAGCTTGCACGTAAGGTATGATATTGGTACTGTTACATCAATCTATATTATCTAAATATTTTAGAAAATGGAATATTAGGTTAAAGCACACTTTACTCGTTTCCTTATCGTTCAGTTTCTTATCGTCTAGTTTTTTATTATTGTGGTCAAGATTTACTTATCCAAGATATTATGCAACAAGTGGAATTGCCTAGAAATTTAGGTTCACAGGCATTGCCTTCAGTCCACACATCCACTAAAAGCCATTTCACTTCCTTGTTTTCTAGTATTAAGTGCATTCGTACTTTAAACTCCAAAATTGCTGGCCGTTTAACCGTTTTGCATTATGAGTAAGTTCTATAGATTTCATTTTGCAAAGGTTTGTTAATTGTGTCTGAACACATTGACCGGAGTAATATATATATATGATATATGTGTGCCCTTTCGGGTGTAGCCCCCATCTTGTGAGAGTAAATTGCAAAGATAAGTTCATGTGCTAGTTTCTTACCACTTCTTGGAGTAAAAAGAAAATGTGTTGACCATTATTTTGGACAAAATTAGTAGATTACCACCTTAATGACGAGAAAAGACTAAAAGTTGATTGTGCAGGTCACTTTATACTTTAATAAACAGATTGGTGGTTCATTTGTACCATTGATTCATAGTAAAATTCATATTGGCTACTTATGTAAGATGACTTCGTGTCTTTAATTAGACTAGACTCTAAATGAGAGTATCAAAAAATTCCTCTCATTTAACTGTTTCTCTGACTTAGGTTTGCAAGTGCCACAATATTTCATCAAGTTCTGAAATTTTGCCTGAAACAGTGCCCCAATTTTGTTTTATGGGATATATATTTAATGTTTTCCTATTTAAATTAACTAGGAATTGTAATGATTTAATCTTGATATCATGTATTGAACAGGGACCCAAGCCAGAAGAGGCAGCAGCAGCAGGTTCAGGAGGGTCAGTGACAGATGCTAAACCAAGTAGCTCTACCACATCAGGAGCATCAGCTGAAAAAGTATCTACTGATAAATATCGAAACTATGCTGTTGTTGCTGGGGCCGTAACTGGTCTTGGTGCTCTGGGATGGTATCTCAAATCTAGTGGGAAAAAGGTAGAAGTCTCCCAGGACTGAGGAGGTCGGCGTAGAGGATGGATATTGGCGGTGGATGATGGCATGAAAATAATTCATACTGTATGAACAAATTATCTTTCTCTCATTCGATAACTTTTACTTTAGATTGTTTCTTTCGAGATATGGTTTTCCCCAGATGTTTTAAAGGGATTTGAGGTCCTTTTCACAATTGGTTCTTCATATTGTTACATACAGATTTGGCTTTTTCTGGACCTAGGCGTTCCGTGATGTTAATGACTTCTGTTTTAATATTAAGGGTAAGTCTGTTAAAATCTTTTTAAAATTAAAGAACTGAGTTAAAGCTTACTCGATAAGCACTTTAATGAAGCGACGTTTACTCGGTTAGAAAGAATCTTCTCTTTTCGGCCATCAACTCCGTTAGAATCTTCAATTCATCGATTGACTACTCCTATATCGGGGTGTTTTTTTTTTTTTTTTTTTTTAATGCTATTTTTTTATATTAAAAAATTAATTATTCAATAATATAAGTGTTTGAATTCTTAATTTTGACTCAAATAAATGTTATTAATTATTGTCCTTCTTGAAAATAATACTATATATATTTTCAGTTTTAAGTAATTTTATATATTTACCTATTTATTTAATTTGCTAGGAATGAAAGATTCTAAATTTCTAAACATGATTTAGTTATAATTAATAAGTTTCTATATGCATCACTTGTTTATTCCCACTCTATATTGTAAAAATTATATATCTTATTATTAATATATTTTGGTGACGAAGAGTGCATGTAGAGTATAAAGCAGCTTAAGTGTATGCAATACATATATATATATATATATATATACACACGTATACAAAAGCAAGAAAAATTTGGAGAAACGTTCTATATTATCTTACTTAAAATCATGGGTAAATTTTAAAATTATAAGAGTAGTAGAGAAGTTTAAAAAGCGGCATAAAAAGCATTTCGACCAATATCTAAGGATCGCAATTTCTTTCACAACCCGTAGAGCTTTGCAGATTTTCCTGCTATGGAAATGGAGATTTTGAGAATATTTTTTTTCGTGAAGTAAGGATGGAGATATTTTTTTTCTCATACTATTTTTTGGATCCTTCGTCCCATAGGGAACTGTGTAAGTCCATATAAAATAAATAAATAAATAAATTTATTTATATATATGTTTTAAAAATATATTAATAATTAATTTTTACTTATTCAATCTAATTAATTGATCAATCTTTTTTTTTTTTTAATTTTTCCAAACCCAATTATATAGTCCAGTCCAATTCATAATGTTCTTAAACTTAATTGTCCAAACCCAACTCAGAACTAGAAGGACTATTTCAAATTTCTAAGATTTACGAATTTGCTCTGCGATTCCTCCTTTTCAGATTCTAGTCTCCTATTCTCTGTGCTGTAGCTCATTGGCTTTATTTTTATTCAATTCCCTTCAAATTATAATTCTTGACAACCTTCGAAAGGTAGTGTTCATAGCTCTGTTTCTATTACTTGCAGTTTGCCTGTGGGTATTTGTGAGTGTCTGAGTATCTGTACTTGATGATTTTTTTTGAGGTGAAGCATATCTCATTCTTTTGGCCTTATTATTTTCAATTTCATTTTTTCTCCAATTGTTCGCAAGATTGTCATAATGTGAATTTTATTTTTTACATGCCTGCATGCACACAGCTTCTTTCTCGCATTCATAGCAAATGATAATCGTATTATTATTTTGAGGCTCATTCAGACTCTTAATTCGTTTTATCTTCAGTTAATTTTTCAAACGAGAAATGAGTATCAAGTTTTATTTGATGAGGACTCCGAATATCCACGGAGACTTATTATTGCCCGTAGGAATGGGAATAGAGACTATTTTTTATTTTTTATAAAAAATTTCTATGAGAATCCCCGTACCTATCATTGACACGGATGGAGATGGGAGGAAGTCCCCACCCTGATGGAGACCCGTTGCCTTTCCTACCAATTCCTGCTAGTCTAGCGAAAAAACTCAACTCAGGAAAAATGTCGAGTTTGAGTAACCGTAAGAGAAATGGAGAGAAACAAGCTTTAATAGAACTCCCGGGTCCGACACGACTCCACGATTGATTTCAAAAGACTAAGAACAATAATAAGAACCATTTCGACTGGACCTGGAGGCGGTACAACAGTGACATGAATGAGGAATGAGAATAGAATAAAGCAACCAACAACATGTTTGTTCAAGTGAAAGAAATTTATTTTTCTTAAATAAAATTTCGAGTTCAGGTATTTTGTCATATGTAGCAATATGTAGCAATTACAACTTCTGGTACCGTTTATTTTGTCAATGTACCGGTAAATTAAAAACATAGAAGGACTAAAGCAGTTGATGTATTTTCATCAGCAATATGCTGGGATCAGTGGGTTCCGGAGGCAGCACGAGCTATGGTTTTACAGGGTGCTGAGATATTGTTTTACCCAACTGCTATTGGCTCTGAGCCACAAGATGATGGACTAGACTCTTGTGACCACTGGAAGCGAGTGATGCAGGGGCATGCTGGTGCAAATCTGGTAAGCTATGCAGACTGATGGATCTAAACTTGTTCATTTTGTAGTCTTAGCATGATATTCATGCTGTGGCTCATAGCCCAATTCCACCTCCCACAATTAATGTATTGGGCGGCAAAGTCACGGGCATCATCACATCCATGTTTCATGGATACATGCAGCAAGCAAACTTCATTTTTTTCCAATGTTTTGGCTACCACCATTTTGCCACGCAACTATCATTTCAAGGCTGCAACTTTGCATGCTTTTTTAACCAATAATGATGCACAGCCCACTTGCAACAACAGGGTTTATCTTGAATCATTGATGATGACTATTTTTCAATAACTAACTTTTGAAGGGAAATGCCAAGATACAGGTGAAATTTAATTGATATTGGGTTTATTCAAGCACCTTTAGTTGCCTCGAACCGCATTGGAAAGGAAATAATTAAGACAGAGCATGGAAAAAGTGAAATCACATTCTATGGGAATTCCTTCATAGCAGGTATTAATTCTTCTCTCTCCTACTTCCAGCATGCATTCATATATTATTTGGCCAAACAAAAAATACATTAACTTTACCTCATTGAATTATGTTTATATAATTCTATTTTGTTTCCAGGACCAACTGGGGAAATTGTTAAAGCTGCTGACAGTACAGAGGAAGCTGTACTTGTTGCAAAGTTTGATCTTGATAAAATCAAATCAAAGAGACATAGCTGGGAAGTATTTCGTGATCGGCGTCCAGACTTATACAAGGTGCTTCTTACATTGGATGGAAACAATCCCTCACTATGATTCAGAGCCCCAAAACAAGATCCATTGAAAAAGTTATCCCCAACCATCTATAGCCGCCCAATGCATTGGGCTCCTTTTGTTAGCGACATGACAATAACTAGGAAATAATTATTGAATATAATCAATGCCCTGAGAAACATTCCTGGCATGTTGCATTGCCATGTGTCTGGTGGAAACACTTGTTCTATTCTTGTCTGCAGAAAGCTTATCTTTTATTTATTCAGAGTATCTCCATTCTCCATAATGTGAGAAATCCATTTTGTGCCCACAATCTATTCTGGATAAGAATTCAAAGATGAAGATGCTGTAAACCTGCATTATTGGGGGTTATGAATTGATTCAGCTTCCTTTTCTATATTCTTGCTTTTCTTCATATATGGTATGGTCTTAAGAATAGTGAAAAATGATAATGGTTAAATTGGTCTTGACTGAGGTATCTAGTCTATGAGCCAGCATATTGATAACAACAGTGTTACCCGTGTTGGTGTTTGAGCCTTTGAGGCGATGACAAGTGTCACAAAAAGCTGGCATAAGTGGGTGACAGAATCACATTTTTCATATGAAGATATTGATATTGATCCCACAGTTCTACATCTCATGTTGTGGATACGTTGACATACCTCTGGCCTTAATTTTCTTCCAACTTTTTCTTCTCCTAACTTGTGACAATTACACCAAGCACGCAAATGAAGAAAATGAGTTTGGCAATGTAATGGGATTTTCTTTTCTTACTCTCCAAACAACAAAGTCTATAATCAATGATTTATTGATCAAAATAGAAAAAAATCAATTCTTTTTAAATAAAATTTTAAATTTAAATATTATAAATAGATAATAAATATTAAAAAAGTTTTCTCTTTTATAGAATCTAACTCTATTTGATTTCTGATTAATCTAAGTGTAATATAACTTCTAAATATTGAAGGTTAGTATCAAAACAAAAAAGACTAGGGTATGGAAATGCTGTGGTTGTACTTGAGAAGATTAAATGAAAACAACACCAGAAACCAAAGGAAAAAACAGAAGGAAACATAATATAGAACTCTGTTCTGTTCTGTATTAATTTGCATTCTAGAGTCCTTGGAATTGGAAGAGACCGAATAAACAGAAAACAGTGGAGACCCTTGTGTTTTCTTGTAATTTAAGAACCTACTTGAAAAAGAAAAAAGAAGAAGTAGTTTCCTACCTATGGTAAATTCTCTTTGATTTCATTTTTCAGCACTTCTTCGTCTTCTTCACTCTCTTCTTCTTCTTTATCTAATAGATCTTCTTCTTCCTCGTCGTCATATTCTCCCTCATCATCATTTGGGTGCACGAAATGCAGCGTCAAACGTCCATCTTCTCTGCAAGCACGCAAGATTTCCCGCGTCGGAATTCTCATCTCCCTCAATACAAATCTTCCGTTTTGCCTATACCGCTTGAACCAAACCCACGGTTTACCTGTTTCCCCTATACAGGATATTGGCGGCGGATACGTTGCTCCGTAACTTGTTCTCGACCGCCTGAATTCCCCACACGAACTCTGTTGCTTCGGAGGACCAACATCCGGTTTCTCCTCTTGGCTCAAGTCCTCCACAACGTCGTCGGAGCTCTCAACCCCTAGTCCTTCAGTGCACAGTTGCAAGCTCTCCAAGTTCATTACCGAGAAACTTTCATTATTCCTGTGGCTGTGACAACTACCATATCTGGTGAAGCGAGGTGGAGGAGGGTTTTCCTTGAAATGGAGTTCGCCGAAGATTTCAGTGAAGGAAGAAGGTTGTTGATCAACAGATTTAACAGTCTTGATTTGGTTCCATGGAGAGAGGGATTCAAGCAGTGTTGGGTTTTCGGGTAATGGGTTGTCAAAGATGTGTTGTAGGCTTCCACAGGCAGCCATGGATTGGCAGTAGTCCTGTTATGTGATGCTTGGGAGAAAAGAAAAAGAGAAAGAAAAAATATATATATAAGCAGCGTAGCAGAAAATGGGATGGGTTGAAAAAATCAAGTATGGAGTATTAATTTGGTGCCCCTCTTCTCTTGGAGTGGAATAAGGATGGCTGCTACTGGTTTGGGAAATACCTCTTGTTTTTCTAGTGGGCATTATTTTTTCAAAAAGGTTAATGGACTTTATGACATAAATTATTAAATTAGTGTGCATATTGGGGCTGTCTTTCCTTTGTTAATACTTAATAGTTTTTATTTTGTAATTTTATGTACTTTAGAATATAAAACAAAAAATTTTTATTTTTGTAATGAATTTTTTATAGTAATTATTTTATATGAGTATGATATTTTGTAATTAAAACTACATCGCACTATAATATATGAGTTATTAAATAAAAAAAATTTATTTTTAATAATTTTTAATCTAATGGAATTATATTGTATAATTCGATTCTAGATTACAAAACAATTTTTTTTTGTTATCTTCAAATCTTGTAACATATTTTATAATTTGATATATTTTCTTAGAAAAAATTCATTTTACAAAAAGAAAAAAAAAATCTGCAGTCTTTCATGTTTTTTTTTTGTTGGTATGACCATCTGGTATCCAGAAGCCTATTGGGCCACTGACTAATCCAGATTTGAGCCGTGTAGAAACCTATGGGCGGCAAAGTTCTCCCTCCTCATGAGTTTTAACAGAACTGCATTCTCAGGGCTTAAACTCAAGACCTCTGGTTAAACTGAAAGAGTTCCAGCCAACTCATCCACCTGCTCATGGGTTGTAGTCTTCCATGTTAATAATTAAGCTAAGTTCCCATAAGTTGTCTTTGTTAAACATTATCATGAGGATTGACCACCCTAAAAAAAACAAAAAAATTGTTAACAGTGGCTTTTAGCTTCTAAAACAACGAGAGCAAGTGGGAAAGTAGGAAAAGGTTTTTCCATCCATCCCCAATTTTCTTCTGAGGTTGAAAGTGATCGAAGAAGAATATGCCATATCATGGAGGGATGATATTTGTAGTGGTGCGGCTGTGTGCAGTATAGCAGCAAGTATTACGTGACTGGAAGGCAATTGTTTTTTTCTGTAGGCATGACCATGAAGCTACCGAGCTACACCCAAAACTCACAAAACCAAAAAAGCACCTTCATTTGTGATTTTTCTTTTTTCCCCTTTTCCAATATAAGATTAGATCATTGCCAATGGAATTTATCTTTTATGGGCAAAATGCTCACTGTCTTATTCAGTTCAATCATATCCTTGCTTGCATGACATATCCAATATTGCTATCTAAAATAGAATGGTTATATCATTCATTACAGGATTTAAAAGGCTAAACCATAAGTGACAATTTCTTAACTTAAACTTTAATAAAGTTAAAATTTTGTTCATACGGAATGTTTAAATAAATAAAAACTTAAGATTTTAAATTAAAAGTTGAGTTTGAGCATCTAAACTAATAATAAGGAGTTATGAAAAGAAAAAGGTTTTAGAAAAATAAAGATTGTATTGTTGTGTAGCCAATCATCTTATGGAAAAAAACAAAAAACAAAAAAAACAAAGTAGAAATTTGGCCTGGCTTGATAAATTTCCAAGGTGCTTGGGCTTTACCTAAATCAATCAATTTACATCATACAATATGTACCCTTTTTCCACCATTAAATTCTTTTGTGATAGTGGGTGGATTTGGGTCATGGGAGCGGAGAAAGGGGCCCAAAAGAGCGAGGATCAATACAAGCTTTTCAACTTGGAAATGGATAAGACAAGGAATTCGAGCCACAGCAACTCAGCAAGGGTGCCAATTTTCTCTTCTTTACTTTTCATAGCTACTAGCTTTTGGAATTATTCTGAATGATCCCTTGTCCACGTCCACTCTTTTGTTTTTTAATCTTAAATTATACAATAAAAAACAATTTTTTCTTATTTCTTAATCCACACTCATCTCGTGCTATACTTTCACTAGAAAAATTTATCCTTAAATTATTTAAGTCGTTGTGATGTCCACTCATTTTTGGAAGGGGATGATCACATAGATAGATATACAATCCTTTGATGCAGACTGCTCCAGCAAGTTGATCCTTAATTTCTAATGTGTTTTTGGGCGTTTGGGGTGGGTGTCCATTGAGCTTTTGTCTATGATTTTGTGGTCCATGAGGATTAATGGATGCAGACCAGAACTGGAACCCACCAACCCCATCTTCCTTTCCAATGAAAAATGAGGACACCAATAACCTTCTTTGAGACAATCAGGCAAAGAATATTAAGCTTGTGGAGTTTTCCTACACATGGAAAAAAGATAACAAATGCCTAAATCAAGTAGATGAACACAAGAAACCAGATCAACATGATTCCAATGTTAAAGGAGTAGCACTTTGCACAAGCTGACATGTTAGTTTCTGGCCATCAGAGTTTCATACATGACATTTGACTTTGGGAGGTTAAACAAAGCACTTGGAACACAGTGAAAGATAGAGCAAACATACGTGAATTTTTAGGGTGACAACTTCAAAACTAAGCAGCTTACAGAGGAATTTTGTTAATGAGTCAGTTAGGGAGAGCATCCTTTACCGCCAAGCTTCAATACGCTCTATCCTTGAATCTATTCGGGTCAGATTGGTTAGGCCCTTGGTCTTCTCAACTGGAGTTGTCACCAGAAGTGTAGATTGCTGCCGGTTAATTTTCCTGGGGCCCTTTTTAAGACTTGAATTACTTGATTGGCCAATTTTGCTCTTTCCAGCTCTTGCTCGAGTGCCAGCTCTGATGTCTGTTTCGTTTATGGTGTCAACTTGAGACGTTATTTCATGAGCGTGATCTGCATCAGCTATTAGCTTCTGCACAGAGGGCATAGGACTTTCATACTCTCCATCACTTGTGTAATTGTTCTGACCAGCATCCATGGAACTTTCTTTGACAGATTCTGCAGCAATAAAAGGTTCATCTTTCTCTTCATTATCTTCTTCAGCTTTTCGAATCAAGGACTGTGAGTGGCTATTATCTTTGTTCTCATCAGAAGGCTCCATACGAGATGACAAGGTTGGCTCCACCACTGAATCTTCTCTTTCCCGAAGAGTCCTTAAGATAAGTGTCTTGAGAAAGTTCATCACTTGGACTGCATACATCAATGCAGTCAAAGGATCCGCCATCTGTAATATATATATGTTGACAACAGTAAGTTCCGAAGGGAAAACTGATTCTATTGAAATCTAAACCTCTGTTTTCATTAGAAACCCAACAAATCTAAAGTCAAGCAAAATCCAAAACGAAAAGCACTGAAATTAGTCTTAAACAACTAATTCATGTAACTTAGGGCTAAGGGCACATTCCATCTTTATTTACTGCTATCGGTAAACTTATGTTGCCTGCCGCTGGGGCACATTCCATCTTTATTTACTGCCATTGATAAACTTATGCTGCCTGCAGCTGGGAAAACAAAATGTGTGAAAGCACAATCACTTCACCTGAGTCATGTTTGGTGCAAACACCATAGCAATGTTGCGTGCATTCATTTTGTTTAGGTATTCATGCTCAACAACATCTGCCATGAGATTGATGGCCCAATCCAATAAAGCAGCTTCAGTTGGGGGTAGATGCCTTGCAAGCTCAGCACATTGCCCTTCAGTTTGGCATTGTATTACCTGCTCAGGAGATAAAGAATCCAGAACCCCACTTGGTAGTTCTCTGAACCAAGCCTAAGGTATCAATACACAAAAATAAGAAGTATATTAGACAAATTTGAAGATCAGGAACCTGTCTAGACTACTATTTCATGACCCAAGTTGGCAATGCCACTGACAAAATGCCAATTTTCCCCATACTTAAATTTCCCTTATATATCAATGTGTCTATTCAGTGAAAATCCAGATGTGCTCCATTAAGTATATTACTGATAGATGACATGCCAGTATTTTGATTTGCATGCCACTTATCAACTAACCTGAGTAAATGAGCAACCAATGAAGAAAATTTTCTCATCCTAAGATGACGTGACAAATGAGAAACTTGGAAGTAGTAGTTTATTACCACATCCTGAATTGGCATTTAGCTTTCAAAAACTTCAGGATATCAATTTCAAGGAAAATCAACTGACATTAAGCTACAATGTTATACCTTGATTAGACCTGCCAAACAATGGACATCAATTCCCTCTGGCACCACACCACTATTTAATTGATCTCTGACATACTCCTCCTGACTGTTTTCTGCATTTATTCTAAATATCCCTTCTGCCTGCAAAATAACATGAGAAGTAAAATGAAGGTCAATAAAATAGATACAATTTTTTTAAAATACAAATTGAAAGCAACCAAGAATGTCCAAATAAAAAAGTAAGCGTACACTCTACTGCCAAGAAACTATATATACTAACAAAATTTATATGCAAGGTGTCACTGTCTGACATTAGAAAGGGCAAGAAGAGAAAATGAAACCTGCAAGCCTCCTTGAGCATATAAGCGCCTTTGCATAAGCAAGAGTATTGTTGGCACACTGTTTCCTCTGGAGTCATAGGACAACTGCATGGATTCTGTGGAAACTCCAAAAACAGTGGCACTAGGGGAGAGAAAGAAAAGGTTATTGAAAAAATAACAGATAGAAATAATCATGCAAGCTAATAGTTGAGTGACTAGGACAAGACATGGTTAATATAGATACTTAATGTAAAATAATCATTAAAAAAAAATATCTTTAAGGCCTTCGTGATCAGCCAAAATTTTAGATTCTTTTTTTCAGAACTTTCTAGGCCACATTAGATTACAAAACCCCTTGAGAGGCAGCATCAACTCACTTTTGACTTTTTCCAAAATAGCAACTTTCCAAATAAAATCGTGCATGCTATTTCTCTCATCTTACATGCTGTAAATCATCATTGCAGATGGAGAGGATAAATGACAGACAGCTTAAACCATTTAAACCTGCCAAAGCACGTAAGCACTAAGAAGTTTGTATCCTCCTTTTTCCTTTTTCTTTATGGAATAACTAGAACCTATATGGTGAGGCCTGGTGAGAATAACAAAGTCATGGCAAGAACTAGAGTTGCAGATATTGATGGTACGCTGCCACTATCCAATTTAATGTAAGGGTCCTCAGGTACGTTAAGCCATCTTGAAGAAAGTATGACCTTATGAGCCTGACTCCATTAACTAGATTCACATGACTGTGTGTTCATGTGTGTATTTTACTATGAGAGTTTTCATTTTCCTACAAAGTTAACATCAGACCCAGCTAGATAAGCTAGCAGCCAGCACTACCATATAAACTAAAAGGACTGCATTCATTTGAAGGAATGTTTATGCATGCTACAAGAAGCTGGTAAAGTCTAACTTTTAGGAGACCAATATTAAAGCAATGTTCCATTGTTAATGATAAAACTTAAATGTAAACATCCATCACAAACCACATGTATGATAAAGTATGAAAAGACAAATAACATTAACAAGATGACATCTTAAATTTCAGTCTAGGGATTCTGTCAGAAAACATGGTCTATTTAGAGATTATGAGTGCATTAATAAGCCAAAACCAATGGCAAAAAGCCAAAATCAGGGCCTCTATTACCAAAAACTAGCATTGGTGAAACAGAAGCTCAAAAAGTTTGTGATTTTTAAAAGAAAAACTCACTACAATGAGCTGGAAGTTTCAATGACCTCATTATCAACACAAGTCTAAAAGGTGGTGGGCCCGGTCGCAATCTTTTAATATTTTGTTCACAAGTGGAAAAATGGTAAAATGTTTTCCCATCTGCATGAAATTCTTCCTGCCATCCCCAATTTCAGTATTTAATCTGTAAGGTACATTAGCATTTGATCCAATGGGATGAACCATAGAGATTAATAATAGCCTTTCCATTAATGGGAGTACTACATTATTGCAATTTGAAAGACTCAAGCAAGAAATTTTAACATTAAAAAAATACTGTTCCATAATTATATAATAACATTCATGATTGGAATAACTTAACAGGACTTTCACCAACTATCATTGACCAATTAGGCCAAAAATCAATACTCCCCCCCACCCCCCTTTGGGAGGGCATCAACACTTGAGACAGAGAAGCTACATTTTACAAGAGCTGCATTGCATAGATCAACACCGAAGTTCCGCATCATTCAAGTAGATAAACTCACATTCTCATTCCTAAAGACAGTTATTAGCATTCACCATAATTCAGTTCCAAGAGCTCCACATAGCAAGACTGCATTACAATTATTGGAAGGAAGCAGGAAATCCATAGTTCAGGGAATTAAGCAAAACTGTTTAACCCCAAATGCTACATTCACATTTGAATAGAAATCATTCACCAACAAGAAAAACAATTTGATCAATGGAAAAGGAAAGAACACATATGTACCTGGCACTGGGAGCCCTCCTGGGCACTTCAGGCTCGAACTCCACAGGCAACCCCAGGAAGCCATTGAATCTATCGAAGGTGACATGGGCCACATGCCTCACATTAGTAGGCCAACCGATCTCCATGGTACAAAGCTCCCCCCGGTCACTCTTGCAGGCAGCTAAGGATTTCCTAAAAAGGGTCACAAGCAAAGCCAACAAAGACAACTGATCTCTGCTCTGCTTCACCTCCTCTTCCGGGTCACAAACCCTCACACTGAAATCGTCGTCTCCATCCTCAACTGTGCAGGATAAAGAGTTCTGGGGAGCACATGACAAGGGTGGTGGAGAAGGGGAAGAAGGAGAAGAAGTGCCTGTGCTTGGAGATGAAGGGAAATGGAGGACCTCGGTCATAGCTGGCAGTGAAAACAACGTTTCCTTATAATTGAAAAAGAACTGATCTTTCTTCTCTCTGTTTCAAGAAAACAAAATTATTCAGCAAGATTGTGTTTTTTGGAGCATATTGGGAAATCGGAAGAGTTGGAGTTGGATTGAAGGAAAAGGGTATGAAGAGAGTGGGACGTGAGAATCATTAACTAAATCCACTATCT
>BPVZ01000007.1:2596767-2607793 GCA_020521535.1 Rubroshorea leprosula
TTGGATATGAGTTTTAAGCTTTTAATTTGTCTAAATAGAAGGTAGCCAAAATGAAATCTGTTGTCAAAAGAGGCAGTAATGGTTGTTAGTTAAGTGGCATTTGAAATGGGTGACAATACTTGTTGATTGCTTGTGATAAGAGTTAATGTGATTGAAATTGAAAATATCTTTCAAAATAAGGGGCCAATTGGGATATGAGAACACATTTAGGAATTTTTGAATTGATGGTGTGTGGGTATGTTCTCTGTTTGCATGATGCTCTTTTACAACATGTTTGGGTAATGTGTTTTGGTAGCATGCCTAATGCTTAATGACCCTTTATACAAAATCAGTTTTGTCTAAATCATTCTTAAAGATGACCTTAGAATTTGGAATAGTGGATGAAATAGGAAGGAAAGAGATTGAAACAAGATGGCGAGTAGAAGTTCCTAATAAAAGCAGTGAGAAAGAAAACAAAGATCATAAGCTGAAATAATGGTCTGGTTTGGTTAATATGATTGAATTTGTGTGTGTCATTTTAAGTCTAATTAAGATTAAAGCCTTAAGAACAAAATTCTGATCTTCTCTTTGAAACCCACAAATCTTGTCCGTAACCTTTTTGGAAATTACAAATTGCCACTCAATTCAATTTGAGGTTTCTTTTCTCTTTGGTTTTGAACCTGTTTGGTGATTGGTTGAATGTGGCCTATTGTTTCATACATGGTATAATGTATTGATATAATCTGAGATTTGCTAATTGTCTATGTTAGTACAGATTCTGTTGAACCTTATTGCAGTTATTAAGATTTTGTCCTTCGAACTCTCTTCCATTTACTTAATGTTTAATTTATTATCAAGCCCTACACATGGTAATTATTTCTTTAAGGTTGTTTTAATCTCTACTAATGAGTTTCATTGTTTTGATTCATTTAAGCGGTTCACCTTGCTTATGGAGATGAACCATATGGGAGCCAAATGGATCTTCTTGGCCTGAAGCACTAATATCAAGATATCATTGTCAATTTTTTTTTTTTTCATTTTATTCTTTTATATTCTTTTATCTTGAATTGTATCATTTAATTTTTGGATTGGAGCTTGTTTTGTATTTAATTTTACACAAACTCAACATTTCATGTTGTTCACAACACACACATCACTCAATATGCATGGTACTTAATATGATTACATGGCATAGATTTTAATAATCTTAATTTGAGAGATAATATAAATAACCACTGGAGGGATATTATGCATGTTTGGTTAATGTCAGCGCATGAGATATAGGTAAGATTTAATAATCTAAGTTTTAAGAGATGATATAGCCACTCAAGGGACAACAACTCTTTAGAATAACCTACTTGTTTCTACAATGTAGATTGAGAACTTTATCGTGAGAGAGATGTTTGTGGACAGTGGAAGTGCGGATGGTATTCTATGCTATTACATAATTAGGAGTTTCAGACTTTATGATGTTTGGTTGTAGAAATGCAATGAACCAATTGGTTTAGCAACATGTTATTTTCAGTTGAGGGAGTTATTTCCTTGCTAGTGATCTTGGGATTGTCTACTTGTAATGTTGCCACAATGTTTGAGGTTTTGGTTGTTGAGACTAGCGGGGATTGCATTATTTTCCTTGGCAAATCTACTTTTAACTGCATGACAGGTATATTCTTCTAATCTAGTTTGAAACTTCACTTTTATTTGGTGTCACCTTGATTGTTGGATTTTTTTTTCATTTCATTTTTGTCCTTTTTATTTCAAACAGCTCTTTTTCTTCTGTTTTTATTTCAAAAAATAAAATATAAAAAGCAGTGGTCAATATTTTCTGCTTTGGTGGTTGGAAAAATTCATTTTTAGTCCTATTATTTTACATATCTCTCCTCTCTTTTTTTACATATAATTTATACATTCTATATTTGATTTTTTTTTATATATAATTAGTTGTATTTGGTTATATATTTATTATAGATTTCAGAATATTTTAATGCACCTTTTTTTTTACCTGTACTTATAATAATTATAGTTGTATAATGTGAATAATTCAATTAAATAGAAAACTATTTGTTGACATTATTATAATATCCCTCTTTTATATATTATTATACTACTTTTCTTTGATATTTTAATGGACTTTTCTCAACCTGTATTTATTATAAATTATAGTTGTATAATGTAAAATTTATCTTTCAATTGTTTTATGTTCTCTTGTAACGGTTTTTTTTTTTTTCAAATAAAAAAAGTGGTAATTCAATTAAATTTTCATAACATTTATTATAGTTTTCTCTTGTCAAAATTTAAATAAAAATAAAAATAATAAAGAAGCAGCAACAAAAAGCAACCAAGTTTTTTTAATTGAATTGTTTTCTTTTAACAATAAATCGCCAACTTCAGTTTTAAGTTCTCAATTTTTAAAATCTTTTATTTTAAATATTTTCTTCATTTAACTTTTTATGGTGACACCAAATGATTCTGTGAGTTTCAAATGAAGTGACGAAAAATATACCTTTTATGGAGTTTGGGCAAGGCATGTGAAGGAGAATATTGCAAGCGATGCTAATGATCTTGATGACCCCTTCGTGTGGCAATTTTACCAAGTGCAATTCCCATGATTGCTGTTAGGAGATACATACTCCCTCAAATGAGATTTGATGTGTTTGTTCAACCCATTGATTTGTTCATTATGTTTCTTTTTCAACCGAATTTCATCGAAGTCTCAAACTTACTAATGTGGGGTAGAAATAATACCAATCCTAACTACCACAATATACAGACACTCACTTACGGTTAGAGTTTTTAATCTAGTGTAGATTGGTAGATTATTCTACTGGTTTAGAGTCCCTAGTTTGGTTATAAAATGATCTCTTTGTCTTAGATTATAAATATTGGCTTATTTTATGGACCCCCTTTTTTTTTTTTTTACAAAAATTCATGTCTTGTTGATTTTTGCAGGTTTCAAGATTGAAGATCGTAATTTCATCATAGGATGAGAGTAAAATGGTTTCATTAGGAGAGTGCTATTTTTAATTTTTTAATTGTAGAATAATATTGTAATGTAAAAGAATATATGAAAAAATTGTTATTTTAAGTTATAATCATTTTTTCGTCAAACTTTCAAGGTTAAATTTAAAGAATTTAATATTTTACTATTTGAATTATATCAAATTATATAACATTGCTTAAATTACAAAATATCAATCATCATAAGATGGAGTGGTTCTTCCCTAATTCAATGGTTACAATACTTCTTTTTATAAATTTAAATCTCAACTCACCTTTCTTACTTTGCAAAAATGGAAAATTATTTTAGAAAAGGGATTGATGTTTAATAATTTAGACTACACATTAAAATTATAATCCATTTTATAAATTTATTAAAATAATTTTAATAAAATAACATAAAAATAATTTCATTAAAAATATTTTAATAAATTGATAAAATAAATTATATTTTAAAAATATTATCCATCATATAAAATAATTTTTTTGTTAATACTATCCTCTCAATATTTAAAATTTATATTAAATTTTAATTGATTTAAAATCAAATTATATTGGATTTAAAACCCTCCTAACATTTATTTTTTTCATTTATAATATTTAAATTTAATATTTTACTTAAAAAATATTAAATTAAAATTCTTCTAATTAAACTAACAAATCATCTTGCAACATCATGAATGTAATAGAAAGAACTACTACTGACGTGGCAAGTAGCTAATGGCTACTTCCACGTGTACGACTTCTAACGCTAACATACGCCGCGGCCTCACCACCGGACCCGATCAGCAGGTCCCTCATTTCCGTTTCCCTCGAATCCGAAAACCGAACAAGGAGGTCATGGCTGTCCGAGCGACGGTGTCACGGTTCCCGATCGACCCCGACGCGCAGGAGGTCTCCGGCGTGCCCTGGGGGGTCACCGTTACGCCGTTCGCGTCCAAGGACGAGAACGGTCTACCGCCAGTCTACGGATCGGACGGGCATCTTTTACCACGGTGCGAGTACTGCTACGCCTACTTCAACACTTACTGCGAACTAGATGAATGGGCCTGGAACTGCTCGCTCTGTGGGACGCTAAACGGCCTGTCCTCCGAGGCCGTTACCAGATACTCGCATCCTCAGTCGTGCGCCGAGATGACGTCCTCCTTCATTGATCTCGAGTTGCCATGTGAGTTATTTTCGCGGCACCTTTCTAATTGCATTTCTTGTGGCTGTCTTGTCAGCGTCATCAGTTGTTTGCCTGGTGGGAAATTTCGGGAGAAACGGAGGGAAATTTCTTTCAATTTATAGTGAAACTACTTAGTTTGTGCATAATTTTTACATGGTTATATGAATATTTGCAGTGGAGGGATCAGAGGAAGAAATGATACAAGCTCGTCCTGTTTATGTTGCAGCTGTTGATTTGGCATGTAAGATTTGATAATTTCTTCTCATTATGCATTAATTGGTTCTTCTCACTTTGTTTACAATATTGTTTTCGACTTCAGTTTCACTCTTTTTTGTGTTGTTTCTTATATGATTGTTGAGATTTTATGGGAGATTACTAATCCGTACTGCTTGCAGCTTCTGAAGAATTTTTGGAGCTAACTAAAAGTGCATTACAAGCTGCTTTGGAAGGTTGTTAATCTCTGATCAAAATGTGTACCGATTTTCTTTCTTTATGTTTGATTTTGTCCCTGGAAGTTTAATAATCGCCTTTTCTTTGATTGTTATTATTGCAGCTCTTGCACCTGGGTCATTGTTTGGTCTCGCTACCTTCAGCCACAAAATAGGGTTGTATGATGTTCAAGGTCCTATACCCATAGTAAAGAATGTTTTCATCCCTCCAGATCCTGAGGGCTCCCTACCAATTGAACTTGAAGATGCCATGCCTTTGTTGCACTTCTTGGCCCCAGTATGTTCAATGTCTTTACTTCCTGCAGCCTTTTGTTTTATACCATCCCCTCTAATAAAGCAAAGTGGCAATAGATTATTTATCAGTAATCTTTTATATGTGAGATAAAACTTGTTGAGGAATGTTTCTTATCATTCAGTCTTCTTTTTTAGCAATCAAAGTCATGTATTTTGTGTAATTTGACTTGGGCAGTGCTCTAAATTACTAGCTCTATTACAGGTTGAAACTTGTAAGGACCGTATCACATCTGCACTTGAAACACTTAGACCAACAACTTCATGGGAAAGAACCCCAGGAGCAGGTCAAGGTTTAGATGGTGTTTTGATTGGTGGGAGAGGTTTTGGTGTGGCAATGGAAGCCCTTTTCAACTACCTTGGATCAGAATATGGAAATACATTTGCATTGGGTATGTGATAAGCTGCTTGTATAATACTTATAACCTCACTTCTTATTCTGATTTTACAAATTATGTTTATGACTTTACGTCAAATTTTTTATCATATGCTTCCTAAAGGGATGGTATCATTTTTACTTTTGTCTCCTTCAAACATAACTGCAGCTAGAGTATTTGCCTTTCTATCGGGTCCTCCTGATTATGGAGCTGGGCAACTAGACACGAGAAGGTACGGTGAGCAATATGCCAGTAAAGGAGAGGATGCAGACCATGCTTTACTTCCTGAGCAGACACCATTCTACAAAGATCTGGTAATTTACTGCTTGACCTTTTATTTTATTTATTTTGGCCAGTGCTTGACCTTTTATTTGATTAGCTTTATCTGTTTGGTATTGTGGTTAGAGAAATTTAGCATTGACATAACATTTTACAGGCCACTGTGGCTGTTCAAGCAGGTGTATCTGTGGACATATTTGCTGTCACAAATGAGTATACAGATCTGGCATCTCTAAAATTTCTTAGCATAGAAAGTGGAGGCTCACTGTTTTTTTATTCAAATACTGATGACTCAACACTTCCTCAGGACATGTGAGTAATGCTACAGTAATTCATGGTGGCATTTTTACAAACTCTAAAAACAGTTTCTCGTCGACAAATATAATGACAAGTGTGAACAGTATCAGAATCTTTGAATTGATAACAATGTCTAGTTTCGCTCTTCATCTAGACTGTCACTTGATAATGTGTTTTCATTTTGATACTTATTATTTCAGTGACTGATGTGATATTCCATTTCAGTAATTGTGTCAATTTCTTGTGTAGGTATCGCATGCTAAGTCGACCGTATGCTTTTAATTGTATTCTCTGATTGAGGACATCTTCTGAATTCAAGCCTGGCCATTCTGTTAGTGAACCCATGCTTCTGGAACTTGTAATTAGTATGGGACTATTAGCTAATATTTCTTGCCCTTCTCTTTGCAGTATGGTCATTTCTTTGCTGATCCACAATATGAAAATGTTCAACACATTATTTGCTGTGATTCTTTTGCAACATATGCATATGACTTTGATTTTGCTAATACTTCTGGATTTTCCAGGTATTGCTCATTATTGTTATCTTTTCTTCACAATATGATTGCATCAAATTGTTTGCTGTGCTCAATTTTTTTTGTTGCATAACAGTTGTGACTATAAGGGAACCCTTTATGGCATTTATTGTTATCTTATTTAAAATGATTCAGAATCCCCTTTTATGAATTTAATGGAGCTGCAAAGTGTAATGTTTTAGCAATTACATCTTTTGGGCTCTTTTGATACTGACAGATTATGTTTTCTTCCAGACATACATCAGAACAACCTATGATGCAGATTGCATTCCAGTACACAGTTGTTGTTCCCCCTGAGGAACTCTCTAGTCCAGGTTCTTTAAGTAGGTATGAGTTTTCCTGTGGTGCATATAGGTATACTGATATAGTATTCCTAAATTACTCTTAGAATTCTACAAACGTTGTACATCTTTTGTTAGAATTCAGAGGTAAAGCTAGGATGCTGAAATCTATTGAAGTTAGTTGCAATGGTTGGACATTTAGTACTCTAATGGTTTTCTCAGTCAGTATTTGTATAGTGATTGTCATAAAGTAGTTTGTCCATCCTTTCTGCTTCCATCTGTATGATGCCTGGTACAGCTACTCCTTTTCTTATAATTGTTTTCCTTTCCTGCTCAAGCTTGTAAACTTTTCTGATTTTCAATTTTTTACCTCATGACATTTTCTCTTGCTAGAATTTTCTATCTACTTCTGTAGCTCATTTACTTATTTTGGGCTTGGCCTGATCTGCTGTATGCCTGTGTAGAGGCAAACATTCTCTTAAACGGCGACTGAGGATACGAACCATGCAATTTGGAGCAGCACAAAATATTAGTGAACTTTATAACAGTGTTGATCCTGAAGCAGTATTATCGCTACTTGTTCACAAGGTCTCACTCTCTCTTTCTCTCTGTATTGTGTTGGTGATACTCGGCTTTTTTTTCTCATCACTGAATCTTCTCATGATGGTGGACAATAATAAATATTGCTTATGCATAGGTTATATTGGCTTCCTTGGAGCAAGGAGTAAGAGAGGGCAGGGTGCTGCTTCATGATTGGCTAGTAATCCTCACTGCTCAATACAATGAGGCTTTTAAACTTGTCCAATACAAGAATGGAGGTGGTTTGATGACTGGTCAGATTGATAATGCATTCACACAATGTCCACAGCTACAAGATTTGCCTCGCTTGGTTTTTGCATTACTTCGAAATCCTCTTCTCCGCTTCCATGAAGAAGGTGTCCACCCTGACTATCAGATCTACCTGCATTGTCTTTTCAGGTATTGATGCTCTGATTTTGAAGAATTATTTGTTGAGGATAGTAATAATCATAGAATGTCCTGAATGATCAATCAAGTCAATGACTATTGAATAAAAATGGCTTATGAAGAATAGGAAGTTAATGGATTTAATTGGGTTGAATCTTTATGTTTTCTTAGTCTTTGTCAATAGAGCAGAATAAGAAATTTCTCCTTTTGCCAATCCTTGGCATTGACCTTTGTTACATTGCTGAACTTATGAAGCCACCCACTGATTGGGCATTCACATTGTTGGTGGAAGCTAATTTGTATATGTTAGACTCAAGAAGTTTATTAAGTTTGTGAATATTTTCATCTTGTATTCTACTGTTTGGAGTGTCTTTCTGACTCTGTTGCCTCACATGTTCCATTCAAACTATCGGGCATGATTATTTTATGATTTTTCTCGCTTTTCAAATATTTAAAACTTAAAGTGAATTTACATGTTTCTCTTGTCATGGATCATTGTTATTTATTAATCTTAGGAGGAGTTATTCTTGAAGTTTTCAGGATTGTAATAATTGTTGTTGCTGTTACCCTACCGCAGATATGTTTTGGGTGTTGAACAGGCTACATGTGTGCATGATTATCTTAGAGTACTAGTTCTTTTACTTCCTGGTCAAAACTAACTCTCAAGTAGTTTTCCAATTTATGTGGTGCAGTGCATTGGAACCAAGTTCCCTTCACCGTGCTGTGTATCCAGTACTAATGTCTTACTCAACACCAGATAAACAAGCATACCCACGACACTCATTGAGCCGTGCTGCACTGATCACCAGTGGTAGTCCAATATTTCTTCTCGATGCTTTTACAAGTCTTATAGTCTTTTACTCTTCTACAGCAGACCCTAGCTTGCCTTTTCCTCCCCCTCATGATTGTAAGCCCTCTGCATCCTTTCTTGCTGCTTTCCTGTATTTTACTTAATCTTAAGAGCTGAAAAGACATTCTATGATGTTTTCTTCTCAGGTTTACTGCGGACTACAATTAACAGATTGAAGCAAGAGCGGAGTATTAGTCCCAAACTCATATTCATACGTGGTGGGCAGGATGATGCCACAGCATTTGAGAACTATCTTATCGAGGAGCAGGATGTTGGTGGAAGTGGGCTCACTAGCGTGATGGGTTTTGTTACTTTCCTTGAAGATATCACCCAGAATGTGCTGGAGTACTTTAAGTAGAATGCAAAATTGGCTCCAATGACAAATTACACCTTGAATTACTCACGATCTTTTAAAAACTCTACCTACATTGTAGCAGTTCAACTGCTTGGCCAGAGTAGATTGGGGGGTTCCAAACCATAGCAGAAGCCAGGGGATCTGTTGACTGTTGTTGTTAGCATACCTATTTCCTTCACCCCCAAGCCAGTGTTTACAGAGCATCTTTGGCCTGGCTGCTTGAGCGTTGCTGAAGACAAAGTAAACCCCATTACCCCTTGATGGGAAGCCGATGACAGTCATTCAGTATGCCCATTTCCTTCTTCACCATACCAAAAAAGGACCGTTCTGTCACAGTTAGGTACACAGTCAAACTTCTAAGATGCAAAGGCAAGCTTTTGTGAAAATAATGAGTTTTTGTTAGAATCAATACCACCTGAATCAAACCCTACAAGGGGACTATACTTTTGATAAGATTTTTCTTTCCTGAAAAGATTTTGTTTAGAGATTTTGTTTTTGCTTCAAGAGAAATTAAAAACGATCTGGTTATTCAGTAGCTAATGCCCTTGGCCCTTTACTATACTAAATCTCTCTTCATCCATCTAACCATCTAATGAATAGTCTCTCACCTTCCTAAATTTTTCTTTATCCATTTCAATTTTTGAATTTCAAAATTTTCAAGGAATATAATTAATTTTCTACAAAAATTTGTGAAAAACATTAATGGTTTTGTAATTTAAATTATATCAAATTGTAAAATCAAAATTATTAGATTGATGGCTCCATATGATGGATGGATAAAATTTATGGAGTGAATGGATGGTGTGAAGAATCATTTTTCCAAAAAAATTGAAATAACCCATTGAAATTTAAAATGTGGGAAAATATCTCTTCGAGATGAGAAAAAGAAATAGGCCGGGAGGCGGAGAAAGCCCAGAGCTACAAAAGTCCAAATTTAAAAAGACCCACGTCTACTCCAGGCCCAGGTTACTTGCGCCGTTTCACCGAACCGCGGCTTACCTCTTTCCTGCTAGTGTGTCATGAGTTAGGTTTTCAAAATCGAGATTTTACTTAAACTGTTTTGGTTAAGTGAAATTGAAATCGTAAAATCGAATTGGTAAAATCGAAATTTTACAAAATTTAATATATAATATATAATAAATTATATAAAATCAAAATTAAATAATAATAAATCAAATATAGAGTTAAAAACTTGAAATTAGTTAATTAAAATCTAAATATCCGACAACATAAATAAATTAAACAAAGAAAATGACTTAAATTTAAAATTTTAGATGGTTAAATCAAATTTGTCCCAAATTCCCGATTAAAATGTTGATTTGTAGTTGGGTTGCGTGGGTTGTGGGCTTTTTAAATAAAAAATGAGCTTAATTTATGAGTTATCTAGTTAAAATTCACTAACCCTCCAAAAGGTAAAATTCCTTATTTCACCTGATTTTACAGTAAAATCTAAATTTAATCATAAAATCTTGAGATTTTATGAATTTCAAATTTTAGTATAGATTTGACAAAATACCCAAATCTATCCCCAAAGTATAGCAGCAGGGACGGATTCACCCTCGAACAAAAAACAGGGACAAATCCACCCACAAAGTTTTCGACTTGGACAAATCACTTCAAATTTAATGTGTGACGTCATTTGACACCATCAATTTGTTAATTCGATTGCCGACGTAAGATGACGTCAAATTAACAGGTTGCTGATGTCAAATGACGTCACACGTTAAATTTGAGGTGATTTGTCTAAGTCAAAAACTTTGTGGGTGGATTTATCCCTATTTTTTGTTCGAGAATAGATCCGTCCCTGCTACCATACTTTGGGGTGGATTTAGGTATTCTGCCTATAAATTTTACATATTTCTTGCTAAAATTATAAAATCTTATGATTTTAAGATTTAAATGTAGATTTTGAAAACAATGGTAAAGAGCCACACTAAAAAAACCCCTCCCTAAACCCTTCTATTTCCTTCCCTTCTCCGATCATCTCTCCGGCCTCTGTGAACCCTAGCTCTGTTCAGGTCCGTCTCCTTCGTCTTTAGCATTCTCTTTTACAACATTTTAACGATTTCAGATCCTTTTGCTTTGCACAAAGCGAAGCAGCTGCAGTTTTCCTTCTTCTTCTTCTTCTTCTTCTTATTTAGGAACGAGCTTTTATTGTGCGACGCTAGTAATGCAAACTGATTTCTAGATTTGCTTTTTAATCG
>BPVZ01000007.1:2657352-2670645 GCA_020521535.1 Rubroshorea leprosula
GGTGCAATGAGACTTTTATACGACGTCGTTTTTGTCCCCATTGAGAACCCACTTGCTTGTAGTGAAAAAAAAATAATAATAAGTATAAAGAAGAGCCCACCTGACCGGCCCAACATTGATATGGGTCTGGGTTCAAGTTGACCAGCTCAACTCTGTCCAATGCGCCCAATTTCGGTTACTCTTTATGAGCCAGATGGGCCCAATAAAATGGCAATGAGATCCAGTATTAAGGGTCCAATAAAATAGAATTAGAGTCCAATTAAGATGGGCAAGTGACCCGATCGAACTGGGCCACTGGGATTAATTTCAAAATTCCCACTATAGGAAGGCTGTCCAATGTTCATTTTAAAGCTCTACGGTTTTTTTTTTTTGGTGAACCAATTGACTCAATCCAAAAAAAAAGATTTATGAGCCCCATTAAGGGTACTCTTGACTTCATAGGGCCTTATAATATTAAAAAAATATCTTTTCCCCATTCACTGTGTCGCATGCAACATCAAGTCCTGGCCTGTGCTTGTGAACAAAAATGAAATTATAGTTTCTTAAGCATCACAATATGATTGATAGAAGTTAAGCCAACCATCCTCATATGCGATTGCAATTAACTTTGAGAAGAGACAGAAATATGAAAATATATAGGTTAAAACTCCATTTTAGTCATTGAATTATTGTACGAACCCTCGATTTGATCCTTGAAATAAAAAAATTCTTGATTTGATCTCTATTGTTTATTATTTTGACTCCGATTTGGTTATTTCATTAAATATCCATCGTTAACTCATAGTGAGTTATTGACATGACAAATTTTAGATACGTCAAATCAAAATGATGACATGGCAACATAAAAAGTTACATTCATACCATGTAACCCACCAAAATTACAATTTTACCCTCCTCTTCTTCTTCCAGCATCCTCTTTCTCAAATCTTCTTCATTCATCCTTCTTTTTCCCTCTCTTTGCCTCCTCCGAGACAACTTTTATCACCATTTTTCTAAGTCAAACAATTAATTCAATGAAATGGAATTCAATTATTCATCAATCAATTCTTTTTCATCATCAAACAACAAAACCCAAAAAAAAAAAAAAAAAACAAAAATTTTTCTCAAACCTAGCATTAGGTTTGAACGAACCCTGCACCTAGGTTCGAACGAACCCAGTGCCTAGATTTCAAGGAACCCTACGCTTGGGTTTGAACAAACCTCGTGCTTGGGTTCCAAGGAACACCACGCCTGGATTCCAATGAACCCAATGACGGCTATTGAGTTTGATGGGTTATAAGGGAAAAGGGTAAAGAGAAAAGGAAAGAGAACAAAAAAGAAAAATTTTTTTTTATAAGTTTTATTATTTTTATATTATTATTTTTTTACCACATCATCTTATAACAGTGAATTAACGGTACACATAATGAGATTTGTAATGAAAAGACCAAATTGGGTCAAAATAGTAAATAATAGAGACCAAATCAAGAATTTTTTTAGTTTTTTAGTTTAAGAACCAAATCAGAGATCCGTACAATAGTTAAACATCAAAAATAAGGTTTTAACCAAATATATATGATAAGGAATACGGGTGCAGCACGGAGAAGTGATTTCACATTTGTTTTGGGCAAATCCTCGTCAGACACATTTATCCATACAATACTGTCAAGGTTTAAAATGCATATACAATAAAATGTGAAGTGGACTGGAATAACATTTCAATAGGAAACTGGAAAATAAATAAAAGCCGGATTCTCATCAGTCTAACAAAACTTTGATCAAGGTCATTTATAACATCAACATTCCAAGAAACAAAATGGAAAAAGGAGAATTAATCCCACAACACAAATGTCCATCACTAAAATACGTAAAAACCACTTAGAAAACGCGATTAGGAGTCCCCATCGTGCTCTTCAAGTAGAGGCACCTCACCTGAATTCACAGATAAAAATTTGTCAGAACAAGTATTGTTCAAAGGCGCAAACACTACACTAGCAGAACAATCATTTAACAGATAATAACGTGAATATAACTTTTGAATGAGAAGAACTCACGTTTTGCCAGTTTTTCTTCAGCAATGAAACGAGAAAGTTGACACTCATTTGCACGTTCTGGAAAATCTGCTTCTCTTCCATTCCAACATTCCCAACAGCAACACCCATGCAAAGCACCTTCTTCAATTGGAACTTAACTGTTGCCTTGGTTTCATTCACCTTAGACTCCAGGGATTCCTGGTGAGTAACAAGAGTTGGAAACTTTCCTGCATTTTGCCATTTGATAGACCGCAGATCAGCATAATTTTAAAAAGTAAACAAGAATCAACTCCAAGAGACATGCTACAACCATTAACATTATTGTTTCCCTATCAGCAACAACTTTATTTTGAGGAAATAGAAATCACCAAATGCAAATAGCATTATAACTAGATATAATTCCTCCTCCAAAACAAACAAGATATTACATGTATGTTTGACATAGGTTGCTCAAAACATTAACGTTATTTATATAAAGACTTGCCTGCTTTGTTGAGACCAGGTCCAAGGAGACGGGGAATCTGCTTGATGACAGATTCAGATGCCAAAAAGGCATGGTACTTCTTGGCAAGTTTCTTAACAAGCTTCTTATTCTTGTTAAGCTTCTTCAACCCTTCCACATCCATATAATCCAAACCAATCTTCTCTGCCTGTAAGACAGATCACTCACTAGTTAATAAATTCATTAAACAACAATATCCAAAGGGTTGGACAAATTTGAACTTTAAAGCAGCATAATTACCTCCTCAACGTGTTGAGCATCTCCAAGCATGCATATTTTCATCTTTGGTCGCGGAATGTGAGGCAGCTTGACGGAACCACTGAAACGCTTGTCTTTCTGAGGGTCATAGTTCTTCAGTCCAATTTGAAGTTCAATTGTCTCAGTGAAATTCCGCTTCTTCTCTGAGGACTGGGCCTTAATGGTTGAGATGGCTTCTCTAAGAGCATCACTCTGAAGCTTACTGTAATTTGCAGAAAAACAGACAATGATTCAAAAAGAATATAAAAAGTCATAATTTAGTAATGTCAAACAACCTTCTTTGCACATAAAAGTAAAAATAACAATTGAAATCCCATCACAATCAGAAGAATAAGCCACTCATAATGCGGAGAGCAGACCCACTTTTAACACTGCTTTGTGATAAACTGCTAAGAAGTCATAACCATGAATTTCAGTCTAAATTCACACTGAGAAGTGAGAACAATAATTATCATGATATTTAAAAGATCCAGAGTCTTAAAGCAGTCAGGAAGACACAGACTGTGATACCACTACGAAGAATTCAAATTAATAAGATAAGCACAACCATTTTGAACAAACATTAAACGAAAAGCAGCCTCGCCATCAAAAATCAAGTCTAAAATTACAAGCTAACATACACATATTGAAATTGAAATCTCAGTTCCAATCAAGACCACAATCATCAGCACAAGTGAAAAAAAGAAACTATTTCGATCATCATAATCAAGCATTCATTACATGACCAAAAAAAAAAAAAAAAAACAGAGATGTGACATACCTCATCTCTGAAACTCTTCTCTTCCTTCAAACACGCCACAGACTTTCCCCTGCAAAAAATAGATTGAGATAGATCAGAGGCAAAGAACAACACCAGAGGAAACAGAAATGACACAAGAAATCTATGAAAAGTAAATCACTCTTCTCGTGATTTAAGGGCTTCCACAGGAAACACACAGGGATTCTCAGATCTGATAATCAATATGATGTAGATGTTGCAGAGGAAGGAATAGACAGCATACCGGCCAAGTGAAGAAGAAGAAGAAGATGAGAACCCTAACCAGACAATCTCGCGGTTGAGATTTATAAAAGAGGAAGAGATTAAGAGTGATAAACCCTAGACAGAATATTGGACAGAGCAGGAATAGCCCAACCCAAATTTGAGATGGGTCTAGCCCATCTCTGGCTTCATTGGTTTGGACTTTGGAATTGGGTTGGACTTCTGAGACAAGGCCTAGAAGAAGGATTTGGACAATAAAAGGACCGTTTGGCTTAGCTTATTTTTAATAATAGAATAAAAAATCTATATATCTCAATTTATTTTTTTGATTTTAATATATATATCTCAATTTAATTTATGCATAATGTCCAAAAAAAACCATGTTTATTATTCTTAATGACCAAAAACTCCTTTTAGTTGTAGGTAAATATGATCTCTTTTAAATAGGTTTCAAATTTAAATCTTAAAATGGATATTAAGGAAATTTTGAAATAGAAAATTACTAACGACTTAAATAATTCAGTGGTAATTTCTTTTTCTTAAAAATAAGAGATCATGAGTTCGAGTCACATGGCATGCGGGTGAGATGGGATAAGGAATGGGTGAGGTGGGATAAGGAATGGGAGAGGTTACCTTCCGTTGTACAACCAATCATTAAAAAAAAAAAAATAGAAAGAGAGAATTATTATTGTTCAAAAATGGTTAGCAAAAAAAATTTTCTTATAACGAAATTTTACAATCCTAGGTTACAATAATTATTATTTAATTATTTTCACATTGTATACATCTATTTGTATAATCTCATGTGTCTACTATAAATTTCATTAGAAGAAATTTATATGTGAGTCAACTCTTTTTTGGTTGAATTATATTAAGATGGAAAATATGAGTTCTAAAAGCATTGCTCAAGGATACAATTTTAATATGGTAACTTGAAAAGAAAAGGTTTTGAATTTTTTTTTGCCCATAATGCATATACCTTTAGGCAGCCTCATCATTGGTGCTGTGAAAAGTTACAAAAGAGTCTTAGTGCGCCTAAGTAAAGCATGCAACTGATCTAGAGGCTGTACTCTATTCTTCTTCCCAGAGAAAAAGATGTCTGGTGTTTGTGTCTTTTACGTCCTCTCATCAGCTCTTTTTTTTTTTTCCCTTCCACTACATGAACATGTATATCCTATTTTGCAGATATATATATTAGTCACGGATTGAATGTTGTTAATCATTTAAGTATAATAATTAGTATACCCTTTAATTTAATATATTTTATAATATATTCATTCAAAATTTATTATTTTAGTTAAATTTTATTTTAAAACAAAAAAAAATCTTATTTATAAAATTTAATAACTAAATTAATTAGTGTTGGTACCGGAAGATGTACTACTCCTTACCTTTATTCAAATTTCAAAACGTAAATTACTTTTAAGTGTGGTAAAACTGTTTGATCTTTAATTTCCATGATTGACAGAATATGTTAAGATTATTTTCCTACAGTATATATATATATATTATACATTTCGCTTACCATTTTTTGTTTTCATATGAAGCAGATGAAAATGGATGATGATGATGACTCAGTGGATTTGATGAGCGTACTGACTGCAGTAGCAAACAATGAGTACGCATGCAAAAACATACTATTGGGCGACATGAATGTCGAAAACCCTCAACAAATGCAACAACACATTAGCCTAATTAACAGCCTTAGCTGCAGCAAATTAACCCTCAATAAATGGCACACAACTTCATACAGCCAATCTAACCCTAGCTGCACCGGCACTACAATACAATAAAGTTCGAGTCCCAGAATCTGGACCTTCTTTTTCTTCAAAGTCCTAAGAATCCACCACTAATGTTGGAAACAAGATTATCAATGGAGAGGGTGCCTCTTAAATCCACTGGGATTCCCTTAATTATCTATTGGCAGCACAGCCTCCATGCATCTTCAGCCGCCGTGGAATCGGAAAATGGTGACAGAACTCATCAGTACCCTAAGGGCGCCTCATATATAGTACTGATAATAAATTGATAGTTTATAAGAAAGTGGAAGGAAAAAGAAAACGCAAGAAGCCGGAGCTGCTGATGAGACTGAACAGATGAAGGAGTTAACTAAGATTAAGAACAGAATCAGCCGCAAGATCACGAGCCAAGAGACAGGTTCAAAATCAACATTCATGATTTAATCAAATTAATTAAATATTAACAACACTAATTAGTAATTAAAATTTTTTTTCCTTGCACGGGAGCACAGAAAATTTCTTGAATAAAAAGTGGAGAAATTACTGACCTTGGTATGCCAATTAAAGCCACAAAAAATCAAAATAATTATTATATTCAATATAATTTATTATTGTGAATTAATTTTGTGATTTACAAGTGGAAGAATTGATGGAAACAAAGAAGCAGCACATGGTGGAAAGAGCTGCATTGAAGAGGACTGCAAATTCAGAAATTTGACATCAATATATTAATCAGAAAGGACTTCTCTTAATTAATAAGTAAATTATTAAGGTGCTATAATCTCTTCAATCTCAAGATCTTCATAGATTTTCCTTTTTTATCAACAAAAAAAGTTAGTACTTAGATATAACATATATTTGAATATTCTCTGAAACATCAATTTCAAGATAAAGGTTGTAATACCATTCATAGCTTTCTTCCTAACTTTTTCATATGTTCATCACTTTTTAAAGTCATCATGAATTATTACTAATAAGATAGTTTACAAAGCAACACAAGTAATAGGGAATAAAAAAGAAGAAAGAGCCAAGGCTCTTTGGAGATATATTCAGCACATACTTTCTATCCTAAGTCGTTGATGATGATAGGGATCCATTCTCCTTCCTTCAGCCATTAACGCTTGCCGAGCCAACTCAAGTCCCTTGGGGGCCAACAATGCATCAAAAGAAGAATGATCCATCCAATCCTTAAGCAACTCCTCATTCCCCCATTTATCCGGTACCGGAACCCGACCTGCCACCTCTTCTCTATGCCTCTTTAGCCTTTCCCGTGCAGAATCCTTTAGCTGCAATGCTTCTCCAGCCTCCCTAGCCTCAAGGGAATGACAATTTTCAGGCCCAACCCCGTCAATATTGTTGGCCTTGTTTGTGTTGGGGGAAACAGAGGGACTCCGGTGAACCGCCCTCGGAGAACTCCGGGTGATGGTGGTGGTTTCTTCCTCCTGCATTGAAGAGATATGTGGTAGCTTCATTCTTGGTTATACAACAATGGGAGCATGCAAAGAGAATTAGGGTTGCTGAGATTTATATAAGGCCGCTGTGTGGGAAAGTGGAGCACACGTCAGAGGAATTTGTTTCGTATGGTTTGGGGGATACCTACGTGGAACGTGAGAAATTTGTGTGGTCAAATTTGTGGTTGTTCAAAAAAGAGATTTTGGGCAAATTGGGGATTTTGAAAAAAATGTGTGATTTTTGGGGGGCTTGGGTCCTTCTCCGAACTGGTAGGTGGGTTTGATGATGTAGGTTACTTGAAGTGGACAGAGCGTGCTCACGAGAATTGATTCCATTGGAGGATTTAAAGATGTGGACATTAATGAAAGAAATTCAGATATTTCTCAGTGACAAGCAGTTAGTTCTGAATAGGTGAAATACTATTAATGTGCCCAAAAGAGGTGCTAGCGCATTCGGTGCTCAGCGAGTAGCATTAAATTAGAGTTTTGAGATCAAAATAGAACAGATTTCAAAAAGTAATGATGGAGGGGACGATTTTGGGCGACGATTATGGGGGACGACAAGTGATGGGAGGATTCATGCATGTTGTGCAATTACTAATTTGATCCTTGAATATAACTTGTCGTCCCCCAAAATCATCCCCCGATTTCAAAACCATGAAAAAGGAGGTTATGTTGGCAAGGGCCTTAGAGAGATGGATTCAAGTCGGATCCCTCCCAATGTGCTTTTCACCTTTAAAATATTATATTTAAAATATTATGTAAAATTGTAAATTTGTAATCATAACGTGATATTAATTAAATGAATTAAATATAAAGGTGACAACAAGCCCCACGAGTTGAAAAGTGCCTCTCCAACTCAATTCTTGTGAATGGTGGGAATATGAATCCCTATGGAGATTTTTAACATGAGCAAATTTTGCCCTCTGTTTCTATTCCCTACCAATTAATTTATAGCAAAATGTAAATTTCATTCTTTAAGTATAGTCAACTAATATTCAAACATAATTAACAAAATTTTAAAAGTTCAAACATAATTAACTAAAGTTTTCTAGACATAAAATCAAACATAAATTCTCTAAATATAAACAAAGATCAATCTTTTTTTTTAATAACAAAAATTAATATTTATTAATAACCAGAGTATAAGGAGTATCCAAACCCATACATGACAGGTATCAAATTAAATGTTGTGGATGCCTGCCATATAGTGTCGACACCCAAAATATGTGTCAACACCACATCCATGTCGGAGTTTTGGATGCTGATCATATGGTGTCGACACCAAAAGAATGTGTCGACACTATACTTGTGTCGAGCTTCTGTCCACTTTTGCAGTTTCTTCAAAAATCACTATTCAGATCCACAAAACCTTCCCATTTGTCAAACCCGCTGGCACACAAAGTCATTGAGCATGCATTGATTACAACTTAAATAACCCCATAGATCAAGAACAATACTACAGTCAGTTAAATTTTCAATGAAGTCTTCCTGCACCATTTGTGACTTTCAAACAAACAATAGGATTAATTAGCCAATCAGTTAAACTGAAGGCATACCTGTCATTTGTTGCTTTAATCCATAGGAAGGATCTTAGTTGGATGAGTTCAAATAGTTTCCTCAGGTTTATCTCTTTATCCTGAAATATTTTTTGGTTTCGAGACAACCATATGGACCAAATAACAGTATTCCATATACAGTCCCATCCTTCTATAGTGTGTTTATTCTTGGTCCATGCTCCAAAATTTTGAAAAGTGTTCCAGCAATCTGTTCCGAATGATATCTTAGCTCCCCACCATTTAGCACAAGCTTTCCATATCCAACGAGCACACTTGCAATTTAAAAATAGATGCCCAGCATTCTCATCAGCTTCTCCGCATATAGCGCACCTTCCTTCCTCCATGTCCTTAGTAATCCCTCTTCTTAACAAATTCATCCTTGTTGGAATTCTGTCTAGCACCAGTTGCCAATTGAATGCTGAAACTTTGCTTGGAAATAGAGGGTTCCATATTCTTCTGAAGATTTCAGTTCCCCTTGATCCTCTTTGCTCTTGTGTCAACAATGAGTAAGCCGTCTTTGTTGAATAATGCCCATCCTTGTCGTGAACCCACTCCCACGCATCAGGCTTTCCTTGTGAAATCTTCACGTCCGCTATCATCCTTTGGAGTTGTTTGGCCTCTTCAGCTTCCCAATCGAACAATTTTCTCCTCCATACTAGATTCCACTCCCATGATCCATTTATGTTTTTGCCCATTTGATTGCACGTACTCTCCTTTCCTATTGATAAAGTATACAATCTAGGGAATTTGTTAGCAAGACACCCCTCTCCCCTCCCAATCATCCCACTAGAAGCTTACCCTATTACCCTCCCCTTTGCTAATCCTAAAACCTTCGGTCAACCATCCCACCTTTTCCTTATCCACTGCATTAAGGCTACACACATCCCTCCACCATATTGAGCTTGCTACCCTGTGTTCTTTAACCCAATCCTGCTAGTGACTACCTCATTTACCATACTTCTCAGTAATTATGCTCTTCCACAAACCCTAATATAAATAACTAAATCAATATGGGACTTACTCCTTATACAACATCCGTCATGCAAGATAGGGTAGCTCAAAACTCAAAAGCTTTCAAAATCCACATTTGCTCATAAAAAAGTCCTACAATACAATCAATAAATATTTTATGTTAACATATTCATGGAAAAACTATTTATATTATTAGTATAAAAAAAAAGACAATGATACAAACACCCTGCGTAGTTACATACTATATTATATATTGATGGAAACCATCAATTTTAATGGCATAAATAACAGAAACTGTTAATTTTAACAGCACAAGTAATGAAAACTATCAGTTTTAACGACATAAATAACGGAAACCGTCAGTGTGTAACGGAGTGTGTAACTTTATAAGGTGTACAGATCTTTTTTTTTAAAAAATACTTTATTTTACCTTTGAATTATCTTCTTCATCACAATCCACACCCTCATTAAGGGTAAAGAAACTTATATCATCCAAAGATTCAATTTCAAACATAAAAATTTAGATTAAAAATTAACTACTTAATTAAAGAATAAAAGAAATATAAATTTAATACCTTTGAGATTTGTTCTTAACCAATCTTAAAGACACATTAATGCTTATATTGTATTTGGTTTAAGCTTGCTATGATTTGGGCTAATAACTCTTCCACTAGTAGTAAAAATTGATTCTAAAGTAACAGCGGATATATGAATGACAAATACATCTTTAGTAAGCATTTGTAATGTAGGAAACCGAATCCCAATAACCTTCCACTAATCCAAAGTATCAAAATTGTTTTCTATCTCATTTAGAACCACCAATTCTTCCAACTATGTATCCAACTCAAATTTCACAACTAGAGAATTGCCTTTAGAAGAAAGGAATGTCTTGAATTTGTGAAGAAAGTTAGGGTTGTTAACACTTGCAAAGGAGCCCACCATTGGAAAATAGCTAGATGTTAGCCTATTTTTCTCATTTTGGCTAGATTTAAATTGATACTTATCCACTAAGTCATAACAAAGCTTTCTAACTTTTTGCATTTCCACTTGACTTTTATTTTTATAAATTTCTAGAAATAGAACTTCACCAATTGCATTTTGTATTTAGGATCCAAAATAGTTGCTATAGCCATAATTCCATGAATCTCACCCCAATACTTGTCAAATTTTCCCAACATTGATGTTGCCGTTGCTTTTATTACAATATTCCCACAAGTTAACCAACTCCTCAATGCAATCTTAATTTCACTAATCTTAGGGAATAAAATAATCTTAGGGAATAAAATATTAGTTGTTGGATATTTATTCCATAAAATCAATTTAGTGATTTAATAAAAAATAACCAACTTTTCATAATCAATTGCCTAATCCCCCTCAAATGGTAAAAATCTATATTTTGACTCTCTTTGTTTCAAACGAAAGAAGACATCTTTATAATGCAAACCCACATCAAGCATTAAGTAAGTTGAATTCCATCTAGTTTTGCAATCAAAAATCAACTTTTTGGAAACTGCAATTTTTAATTAATTAGTAGTTTCTTCAAATTTTTCCTCTTTTTTTGCTACTGCTACCTAATAAGCAACACTATCTCAAACCCTCTCAATGCCATCACCCATTACCTCCAACCCATCCTTAACAATCAAGTTTAAAATGAGTGGAACAACGCATGTGTATCAAGCTTTTTTCTAGCCACAATGAATCACTAGAAAGGTTTCTTAACAATATGTTAATCATGAAATCATTCATAAAACAATTATGTATTATGATAGTAGATAACTTTCTATCAATATTCCAATCCATCAAACAATCAAGTAAAGTATGTGATAGTATCTCAACATTATGAGGATAAGAGACATACAAAAAACTATGAAAATTATTAAAATTAATTAGAACAATAATTCAAATAATAATTCTAAAAAATAATAATTAAAATATTACATTATAATTCGGCTTTGCAAAATCCACGAACTATCAAGGTAATGTATTGTGATGACCATATAACCTTTCTTTTGATTAGAAGTCCATATGTCAGTTGTGATGGTAATTCTATTTTGATTTTCCTCCAAAAACTTAATTTTTTTTAGATTTTTCTTATTGATAGATGTTGATAATATCATTCTTGATTATATTTCTTGAAACCATCTTGAACCTTGATTGAAAAGCAACAATGAACCTTTTAAATCCAACATGGTCGACAATCGATAAAGGATACTGATGTAAAGCAATCATGCATGCAAGTTCCTTTCTTGCATTCTCTTTACTAAAAAGCAACATTAGTGAATTCTATTTTTCCATCACTATTCCTTGAAGCCTTCAAAAAAGTTTGCCTTATGTCAATAGCACATTTCAGTGGATAAGACTTTAAGTGATGATGCAAGTGTTTGTCCCAGTCTTAGTTTCGCCACCAAGTGTTTTGCTCCAATAGATGCATATTGCTTTCCATGTGCCATTAATTTTATCTCTTAAAAAACTTTGATGCCTTAGAAGCCAATGATTGTTTATGGCCATGATTTTCCTTTTCATTAACACCTTATTTCTTCTAGTATAATAGGAGGCACGACAAAAGTGGTGTTGGTGTTGTTAGAGGGCTTGGCATATAACTATCACTTGATTCATTAGAAATTTGAATTGGTGGTGGAGCTTGAAATGATCCATCAACACTCTACTTTTGTGTATTAAACATTTATCACCTAAAAATAAATTAAAAAAAAAAAACAATTAAGCAATCATGTTTTAAACTTCTAACAGCTAGAATGGAAGAAACTAAATGGGATTCACTTCATGGATTAACTTAATGCTTCATGTTTCTAATTTTTCTACTTTAGTTGTATTAATTAATTCTTTTTTTTTTTTTGTTATTTTCCTTGCAAGATACTCTCCTTAAGTATATTCATATGACATTGCATAATCATGCTTTTGTTATGTGTAAGATATTTTGTTTTTGCAAAGCAACATGGAGCATAGCCAATGATGAACCAAATACTTATTTTTTTATTAATCTACATTAATTCATTTCACTTTTCAGCTGGACCTGGACTCTTTACTACGTAATTTCTAGTGATTATTTTGATGTAATGACCAACAATATTGTAGAATTAAAAACTATGATCAAAATGTGGCATTTGAAATTATGATACAGAAATGAGGTGTAGATATGAACAAGTATCAAACTAGATAGAGAACATAATTAGAAAAAAAAAATTTAAATCTCACCTTAGTTTGTCAAACAACATCAATTTTTAAAGACAAAACCTGATTTAATTTTCAGCAACAAGTCTTGCCTAAGATGTATATAACCCAACAAATTATCCACGTCCTATAAAACATCATTATTTTTCTATTTACTTTAAATACTGCTATTTATATTTTTTTTGTTTGCTAATGCTTAATTGACTACTCTGAGTGAAGATTATGCACGTCCATAATTAAAGCAACCTTAAGAGCAAACTGCTTCGCATTTGGGGAAGAGAGAGAGAGAGAGAGAGAGAGAGAGAGAGATTACTTCAAAACTTGAATACCTAGTTTTGGATATGTAAGTGAAGTAGTCTAGCAACACAAAGTCTAGTAGTCCAATGGCTTCAATGGCTTCAACATAGTGGGTGGCAACACAGAGATAAAGTCCAGTTATCTAGTAGAAGTCCAAAAGAAATGTAGATTCAACAACATTTTAAAACTAGGCTAGATTTGACAACAGTTCAAAAGTAATCCAAACTATGTAGTTCAGCAATAACCCTAGCAAATAAGCAGATGACTTCGATGGCAACAATCCAAAAGTAGTCCAAAAGCAAGGTAGATTCGACAGCAACAATGTAGCTTGGTAG